>ML517576.1:45638-57021 GCA_005239535.1 Nicotiana rustica
AGTATTTTCCAAAAACACTTGGGGTTGTTGGCTAATGTCTGTTGTGGAAACTGTTGCAGTGCTGAATTATTACTTATTCTTACCGTATTGTGATTTCCTGTTTTTGGCTTGTACTTTCATCTATCATGTCTGTGTATTATTATGTTGTTCCGTTGCTGTTTGCTGTATTTCCTTCCGCATTGTAGGTGTTCTGTTATTTACTATATTGTGTAGTCATTAGTTAGAGGTCATATTCTATCATTTCCGTATTTATGTGTGTGTAACTTATTAGACCAGTGGTGTCTTGACTAGTCCTCGTCACTACTTCACCGAGGTTAGTCTTGATACTTACTGGGCACCGCTGTGGTTTGCTCATACTACACTTCTGCACATTGTTTTGTGCAGATCCAGGTATTGATTGTTAGTAGCTGCGTGGATCATTGCCGAGGAGACTCAAGGTAAACCTGCTGCCGCGTTCGCAGGCTTCGGAGTCACCTTCCTACTTTTATTCAACTGTTCTTACTTAATTCTAAACATTTGTATTTAGAAGCTGTAGTAAATTTTGTAGAGCTTATGACTTGTATTACCGGTTTTGGGAAAATTGTAATTTCTGTCAAGATTTCTATATCGAGACTGTTAGATTTCCTTTGTCATTGTTGTTATTTAGTAAATGTTAGGCTTACCTAGTCCTTAAGACTAGATTCCATCACGATACCCAACGGAGGTAAATTTGGGTCGTGACAAGTTGGTATTAGAGCCCTAGGTTCATAAGTGCTATGAGTCATAAGCGAGTTCAGTAGAGTCTTGTGAATCGGTCAGGAGACGTCTGTACTTATCTTCGAGAGGCTACGGAACTATTAGGACAATTTCACTTCCTCCATTCCCATCATGCGAGTTCCTTGATATTGAAATTAGAAATTTATCGTTCCGTTCTCTCACTGGTGGTGAGGATACGAACTACGATTCCTGATGACGTTACCCCGAGGCGGATATCGCTAGGGGAAGAGGCAGAGGTCGACGAGAAGCACGTGCCGCAGTTAGGACACCTACTAGAGCAACTGTTGAGAAGCCGCCAACAATTCCGGTTAGGGAACAAGTACCGGAGATGCCTGTTGTTACGCCCGGACTTCAGGAGACCGGGGCGCAGTTTCTGAGTATAATTGGTACAATGACTCAGGCGAGATTGATTCCAGGTGCACCAGCTACTCCACGGATCAAGAGAGGAGTTCAGATTCCCGCAGCCTACACTCCAGAGTAGCGAGATCATGTTGGCCAGGTTCAAGTTGTCATGGCAGCACAACATGTGGTTTAAGTTCATCCACTGGTTAGGGAAACAACATTAGAGGAAGAACACCCTTGATTTTGGAGGTACCGGAAGTACCACCCTTATATATTTCAGGGGATTGGCGACAAATGATGCCTAGGGTTTCTTGGAGGAGCGTCACTACATTCTTCAGACTATAGGTATTATAGAGACGAGCGGGGTTGTTTTGTCACGTCTTAGCTCAGAGGAGCGGTTTGTCACTGGTGGCGGGCATATGAGTTAGGGGTTGCCTAGCCGATTCAGCTTCACTTGCATGGATTCAAGTTTCAGAGATGTTTTTGAGGGAGTTTGCACACCAGTCCCTCCGAGATGCATGGCGCACGGAGTTCGAGCAGTTGCGTCAGGGCACTAGGTCAGTATTAGAGTATGCCATCATATTCAATAAGTTGGCCAGACATGCACCTTACTTGGTTGTCTCAGTTAGGGGGAGAGTCTATAGATTCATTGAGGGGCACATGCATGATATTCAGTTCGGCATGGCTCGAGAGTCGGATGCTTCGTTTCAGCACGTAGTAGGGATCGCTCGCCGGTTAGAGGTCATGTGGGACCGAGAGCGAGAGGACAGACGAGATCAGGAGAGAGAGTTCAGGGAGGTGAAGAGGCCTCGTAGACCGGAGAAATCTACGGGTCCTTATTATGGAGGCAGGGTACGACAAAGTAGAGGTTTTGCGGGTCAGCTAGTTCAGTTTACATTACCAGATGTGCATGGGGTTTCAGGTACTCATGGGTCTTAGAGTATTCGTATTGCACAGTTTCCACAGCCACGTCCGCAAAGAGGTTGTTTTGAGTGTGGAGATGTCAGCCACACGGTGAGAGATTGTTCCAGGATTCAGACAAGTGTGTTACAGCAGGATATTCAGGTGAGTAGAGGGCGCCCAAGAGGGGGAGGCCCAGCCCGTTGATGTGTTTCATATAGTAGGCTGAACGCCGTTGTGCTCGATGTTATCATACATGCATGTTTTGATCTGTTGCAGAGGTGCACCATTTTTATTTCACTATAGTTCTGTGGTCGGGACAAGTTTCCCTTATTTGTTGCTTTATTTATGAGTTAGTTTCATACTTTGCACTCTATTTTCATGTTTACTCATATCGGGAGATTCTATGAGTGGTAACCCGTGTCTATCGTTGTTTTATTCATCATTGAGGGTGGTGAGACTAGGAGTGAGTCCTTGTTGTTCATCGTGGTAGGCTTAATGTGATTTTCCTAAGTATTTTGTTTACGAGCTGTGATTTGATACTCTGTCGAGATGTGAGTTAAGTGAGCATTATGATTTTATTAGCCGAAATGAGTTAGTGGGAGATTTCTATTAGTATGATATATATATTCGGTAAGTGATTTAGAGTTGAGGGCAAGACCCTCTTGATCTTTTGGTGATTCGATATGTTTGGACCGAGCTGAGTACCACGGTGGAAATTTTATCAGGATGGGATCCTTGTGATTTGTTCATATGCTTTCTTCTTCCTTGTTATATTGCCTTTGTAAGTCAGTATTGATAGAGATTTGTGCCTATGGGCTTGTTTGATAGTTCCTTTTGTATGTTTCTCTTTTCATATTCAGTCATTTTCGTTATGCGCTTCTTTGGTTATAGCTTGCGGGATGTGTGCTCGGTGATGTTAATTGTGTCTTGGTGATTCAGGTGTCTAATAATGAGGTCTTCGTGTTTATTGCATCATTATCAGTATTATGGGGCTTAGAAACCGAGTTCTTTCATATGTGAGGCTAATTGCCAATGTTGAGTTGATTTCGGGCGGCTATTGTGAACAAAAATGTAAATTTGAACCCATGTGTGATGTGCTATATTGTGTGATCGTACCTTAGGGGTATAGTCATGAGTTAATTCATTTGGTTGAGGCTAATGCCGGATATGGATTTAGAATCGGGTCTTTTGGAAATTAGTAAAAGGTGAGAAATTGAGGTATGAGGCTTATCAGTGGTGATGGGAAGGCTATATTGCAGTTGTGATTGTTTCATCGGGCTTATGTAGGTTGGGGTGATGTCGGATCACCCGCGGGTGTGTTTTGGAAGTGTGCAATCAGTGATTAGATGAGTTCGAGGTGAATCTTGGCACGTTCGAGGGCGAACGTTTGTTTTAAGAAGGGGAGAATGTAACGACCCGACCAGTCATTTTGAGAATTTAAACTCCGTTCGGTGGCGTAAGGTCACTAACAACTTCACATTGGGTATACCGACCTGCATACGTGGTTGGACTCAGTTACCAGATAATCCAGAGTCGAATTGGGAGAAAGTTTTCAATTTTGGAAGCTTAAGTGATGGAAGTTGACCGGAGGTTTGACTTTTGTGTAAACGCCCTCAGAACGAGTTTTGGGTAATGTCAACAGCTTCGTATGATGATTTTGGATTTAGGCACGCGTCCAGAATTGGTTTTGGAGGTCCGTAGAGTAATTTGAGATAATTTGGCGAAAGGATAGAATTTCGGCGACTTCGACTGATAGGTAAATTTTTGATGTCGGTATCATAATGGAATTTCGGGAGTGGCTGTAGGTCCGTTGTGTTATTTGCGACTTGTCTGCAAAAGTTCACGTCATCTCGGGTTGAATTTGATAGGTTTCGGCATGAGTTTTGATATTTGAAGATTTGAAATTCATAAGTTTGATTTTTGGTTTGATTCGTCGTTTTGGTGTTGTTTTATGTGATTTGAAACCTTGAGCAAGTACATGTGAGGTTATCTGACTTCTGTGTGTGGTTGGACGGGGTCCCGTGGGCCTCAGGTGTGATTCGGATAGGCTTCGGATCAATTTTCCTTCATTTTCCTCTGTTATTCTGCTATCTGGTGTTTTCTTCTATGCGATCGCAGAGGCACATCCGCGACCGCATATTATAATGTTGACCAGCCCAGTTTTTCTTAATCGCGTTCGCATAGGTTGGTTCACGATCGCATAGCCTTGTAGGCTTTATCCTTCGCGAACGCACCCTATTCTTCATGTTCGCACAGTAGAAAATAGGATTAGGAGCAGTGGGTTCTTCTTCTTCCTGTTGGTTTCGTGTATCTCACGATGTTTGTCTTCGCATTCACGGATCCTCTTGTGCAGTTGATTATACTTGACTTGAGCTTCAATTTTTTCATCTATGATCCTGTGGCCTCGAATGAACCCTGGCCTGCCATCCCAGTTGTCTTCTAACCACCCTGAGTAGAAAGATGTACAGCCTGCATGATATTTGTCCGGCTCAATTGTGTCTTTCTCCATTATGATCTTACAGTGCCACATGTGTTGGGCTTGGCACTTGTGAGGGCTATCATCATCTTGAAAGTCGGCTCGAAAGTGGATCATCTTGTCGACCCTTGGTATAATCTGCTTTCTGCCTGCTTGTCTCATAACCCGTAGAGGGACGTAAGGATATGTTCCTCTCAACCCAATTAGTACCAGGAACGGTGCATCCCTAGACCTGACGATGAATTCATCTGTTGGAAACTACTCGAACATCCATTGTACCTGCTCCTCAGTCAGATTATCGAAGAACTCTACCCATTCCCTGGCAGTTTCGGGCTGAGCAAATATCTCGGGAAGGTACGTCATTCGCTTTGGGTGATGGAAAGCGATGTGGTCGTCCCATGCCCTTCGCAGAAATTCTTGCCGGCACTGGCCCTTTTGGAGATGTTCTAAGAACAAGAGTTGTAACAGCAAGTTGCAGCCTTCGATGTGCTTAGCTCCCTTTTGACAGCGCTCTAAGGCTCGATAAATGTCTGAAATGATCATAGGGACGATGCTGAAGGCATGTCCATAGATTCCCTCCATCAATGTTTTGGTTACCATAGCGAGCCTAGTGTGGATTCTTTCTTTCTTTGCCGAAAATACAATCAGACCCAGGAAACAAACTATGAAGACGAACACCCTACGGTGAATGTGACCCAAAGATGTTATGGAGAACTCGTCATGGTAGGTACGGTAGGACTTGCTGTGACCGTACCTTTCATACAAATACTCGAAAGGAATGTACAACTTCTTTAGACACTCTAACTCTGCATTCTTCTTCTGACCCATCATTTTCAAGAAACCCCCGCCCGTGCGATTCTCAAGTAGCAGCAACCCGGGAGTCTCCCAAATTAAACCTGCCAGTCCTCCTATTTCCTCCAGCAATGGTGTCATTTCGATGTCCCCGAAATAGAAGACGACTCTTTCGCTATCCCGGAACAAAGTGGAAACCTCTATCAACATCTTGTTGGTTTGAATGTCGAGGAGAGACGGTAGGTTACCCAAGTATTTCTTGACGAGCGTCTTATCACTGGAGTGAAGGTCCTCCCACCAGTTTAGAAGTTTTGGGTGAATGTTGGAAACCATGCCGAGTCTAGGGACTTCGTGCCTCATATTTCTGCAAGACAAAATGGTTAGACCCTTACCACCTCCAGACTCAACTATTTATACACTTATGATTAGCATATAAGCATTTAGTTCTCCAAATAAATTCACAGAACATGATTGCGTCCGTTGGGTTTATGGAAAATCCAATGGACTTTTGGATAAGGCTATCTTAAAGGCCATTATGTGTACAACATGTTGGCCTGGCTAGGTTTGACCATGATGCATGCAACAATATAACGGAGTAAGGTTTCTATGGGGTTTTAGACTGGTACCCCCGAGCGGACAACTCAAGGGGGAAAGGCACAGAACCGTCGACTGCACCGCTGATCGACTAGTTTTACCGCAAATAAGCCTTTCCGAATTTAGGGGGGGTGATAAAATAGGAAGGGCGCAATCACTCATCAAGAGTTGCTATAGGATTTGTTTTGGCACGAGTGGAGTATGATGTTGAATCATGATTATGTAATAAGTAAGAAGTAAAGGCACATAGTCATGTATTTGCACGTTATGAAAGCAGTAAAGACAACAATTTATAATTTAGAAGCGGTTACAAAGGAAGGAAACAAGAAAAACATGTCAGTTTGCTTTTGAAGAAAATTAAATGCTTAATGAAATAGACAAGTAATTGCACATAAGGGGAATGGGAAGAGGTACAAATTCACAAAGTAATTTGAAAATGGTAAAAGCCTGAAAATCCCCAGCAGAGTCGCAATGCTGTCGCGCCCCCCTTTTTCCTCTCCTTTCGGATCAGTCAGGGTTTTTGACATTTTTGGGACAACTCTTTTAAAGGAAGGGTTATTATTAAAAAAGAGAGTCACCACCTAACGCGTTAAGGTGCGTTAGGGCACCTATTGGGGGGTTCATTTACAAACAAGTTTGCTAACCAGAGATAGGGTAAGGACTTGAAATTATCCTAAGGGGAAGGTGTTAGGCACCCCTCAGACTCCACAACTGTGGTTCCCGGCCAAACAACTTTGTGAATTTGTACAAGTATCAAGTAAGCAATTAATGCCTAAATAGGAGTTGGTTTTGAAATATTCGCAGTCTAAGCACACATGTGTTACTAAGTTTGAAAATATTTAATAGCAAAGTAAATTTTGAAAAGGATTATAGTCTAAACATGCATATAGGATAGGGGGAATCCTAGGTTTATTTATTATATGGATCACATCAATGCAATACCCGGTATGTCACTCCTCAAAGAGGGGCTACACGTGGTATTAGCGCACCGATCATCATATCCATATCTACCCTTTCCCACCCTGTAAAGGTAATTAGAGCGAGTGTTGGTCAACGATTACCCGTCCCTTCCTAATAGCCCTTGGAGGAGTTTAGGACATCTATCCTATGAGGGAGGTTCTAGAGACCCTGAGGTTTAAAGGCAAAATACTAAGCGACGTACAAGAACATATAGGACTGCAATTAAGGGGATAAACATATAAACAGAAAAACGCTCAGGTACCTCCACAAATAATGCACATAAGCAGCATGACTCAAACACAATTAAGGTCTTAGATTTTGATTCAGATCCTAAAGCATGGTATCTAAGTAATAATAACAAACATGCAGATTTGTTTCATAACTCAGGGAGGAAGTCTTAATCAGTTTTGCCTACTGATTTTTATCCTGTTGATAGTTAAGCAACATGCATAAATAAACATATTTCCAGTTTTAGAAACTTTAATTGCCTAAGGCTTGCCTAGGCGTAGGACAATGCTCAATAATTACCCAGATTATTAAAGAAACTGTTTGAGTTATTTTGCCTAAAACATGCTGTACTTAGGTGCGCACAAAATGTAGAATTACTACCAGTTGTGAAAACATGGGGAGACTATTTGTTAGGCGTTTTTCATGCAATCAGTAGTTAAACTAGGTGTTGAATAAGATCCTAAGACATGATATCTAATATGCACACATAGAGAGACAAAATGGGTTGTATGCAGAATTCCTAGGCGGGATTTTCTAGATGCATAAAGTCACAGTATTTAAACATGCAGCAAGTATGAGAATGACTAGTTTATTAGCGCATTGTTATCCTAGGCAAAATTTATAAGTGTACCACAATATCACAACGATATTAGAACTGGTTTACATGAATAGCAGGTTTGTATTAACGTTTAATCCTAGAGCATGATTTTCTAAATGAAAAACGATAATACCATAATGAGATGCTAAAACAGCAAACATGGACCTAAGGAGCAAGATATCTAATGCATGATATGCTTGCATACATCAGTCCTGAGCATGAATTCTAGTGCACACGTAGGAAATATTAACCTACAACATGTTATCTACCCTTTAACAAACTATAACATGCATATTGCCCTTCCCTTTTCACTATCCAGCCCCCAGAGTTGTTTACAAAAAATTTACATAAATGTATAAAAGGAAAATAAGAAGTTACACTATAGGGAGCCTACTGATAGGCCCATAATCTCCAGAATGCCTCATTGCCATTTGATTCACAACCTTTCACATGATCCAGGTGTGTCAAAGTTCCCTAAGGATCTCAAGGGATTTCGGGCAGTGCTCACACCTAGATTCATAACCAGAATTGAGTAAATGCAGTGGGGAAGAGCCAGCCTTAATGTGTCAGAGTTCAGAGGGAGCTCATAAGGGTCCCTAAGCAGTCACACATTAAGGGGGAAGAACCTAGGCTTCTAAGAGTATGTGAGAGTGCTTGACATAGTTTTGAAAGAGGTGAGTTGAGAAAAACAGTTTAAAAATGATTCAGCCAGAATCAGTTCTTGCAAGAAAAACAATAAAAGAGTTTAAATCTTATTGAAAATAGTTTTGAAAAGGCGAGTAGGACAATCTCAGAATCAGAGTAGCACACATAGTTTAGGGAAGCAAACACAAACAGGGGAAAGGGGATTGGGAATAAGTAGTTCACATGTAAGAGCATATTTGCACACAGATAGACATTAGAGAAGGTATTACAAAACTTAAATAGTCACAACACATTTTATCACAAAGTGTTCATGCCAAGAGTGTAACAACATTAGATTGAGGGATGCTAAAAAGGTTCATACATTAAGTTTAGGGAAGGGGTTCAGGATTACTTAGTAGTTTGGGGGGGGGGGGTTATGAATGTACTGGGGTAAAAGGGATAAGGCATAATTGTAGTAAACAAGTAAGAAGAGCAGTAGACATGCTGAAATAAGGGGGAAAGGGAGATCACATAGACAGAATAGATATGCTAGTTACAAGGTAAACAACAGAACCACAAGTAGAAGCATAAAAGAAATAAGAGAAAATGCAATACGAATAAAAACATGTTGTTTTGGATGTTGTAAATCAAATAGAAGACATACCAGTAAAGAGTGAGAGAACAGAACAGTAGTGTGCAGGGAAATAGAGTAATAGAATATTAGTGTGCAGAGCAATAAAGCAGCAATAAGTTACTCAGTCTTGGCTTTCAGCCGACTGAGTAACCAATAGTCAATAAGAGAAGCAAGAGAGAGAGAGAGAGAGAGAGAGAGAAGTAAGAGAGAGTTCAGAGCAATGAGTGTTTGTGTGTTGATTCGTGTGTCTGTTGTGTTATGCTAAAGAGAGGGTAGAGTATTTATAGCTTTTGAAAACGAGTAGAGAATAACATAATTATAGAAACAACACCAACCAAAATCAATCATAGGTCCGGACTCCCTTTAATTAGGGAGTCATGATTCAAACGGGTACAAGTTATATCAAATAAGGAAATAATCACTTAGAAGAATGACTCTGCCATAATAGGAGTAAAGAATGTGGCATGTAATAAAGGCTAAGTGCACAGTACTTAATTAAGGAAAGTATATGTCAAATAATTGACAACATAAAATAAGGTAAACTACAATGTTGTTTCTGAAAACCAGTCACAATAATCACATATGGGATTGTAAACCACATGGCATCATTATTAACTACAGAAAGTATCTCACAAATAAGGGAGTAATTCAAAATCAGTAAAAATCTCTAAGGAAAACATATACAAAATCATAAATTCGAAGACATGCACATAATCATCATAGTATTAGGTAAGTTATGAATAATCAAGCTTATTAAACACAAATAGTCATGGAAATCAGTGAACCCTAAGCAAGAAGATCACAGAAACAGTAGAGAATTAAAACCCTAACAACAAAATTAAGGCATAGAACTCTGAGAATACATGGACAGTTCCACAAGAAACGAGCACACATAAACAAATAATCAGAGACAGACAAGAAAAATTAGGGCTTTTCAGCATATTAACTCAGACAAAAGGAAATATAAGAGAATCGCTCAAAACTCAGTAGAAATCCTTAAGAATTAGAAGAAAACCCGTTTCAAAAAGGGGGTCAAGAAACCCTAACTTCAGAGTGAGGAAATCGTTTGAAAAACAAAGATTTTTTCGAGAAAAACATATGAAAACATTAAAAGAGGCTTAGATCTATCACAGATCTAAAAAGATCGGACATTTTAAAGCTAGGGTTTCCAGAGAAAACCCAAAAAGAGAAGAGGCTTAGATATTACCGGCGTTTGGGCCGGAAAATGCAAGAACCTTACTCGAACGACCATAGGAGGCCGGAAAACATGGCATGAGACCGGAGGTGGGAGTGTATTGCCTCAGGGTCGCTTGAAATCCTCTATCGGTGACACAAACATGAAAAGCAGAGCCATAGGGTCGAGGAGAGGTGAGAACCCCATAGTTTCCGGCAGGGGAGGTGGACGGAGAAGGAGATACAGAGCTCAAAGAAGGGGGAAGTTTCTAGAGGGGGTCTCAGAGAGAGAGAGAGAGAGAGAGAGAGACGATTGAGTTACGAATGAGGGGGGAAATGAACGGGGGGGGGGGGGGGNTAGGAGTTATTATGGTAAGGAGAGATCTGGGCCGTTGATTTGAATTAATCAACGGCTCAGATTAAAGAGGGGTTGGGCCGGGTATAGTTGGCGATTGGGCGGGGTAGTCAATTGGGTTAAGGGGTCCGGGTAGATTGGGTTAAAATTGAAATTGAAGTGGCTAAATGTTAAATACCCATAAAAATAACTAAATAATTAATAAAAATAGCCAATAATTATATAAAATATTAAGGCTAAATGGATGAAATTAAAATGATTAATTAATATTAAAAATATAAAATGACTAATTATCGAGTAAAATAACACAAAAATATGTAATTAGGCTATGATTGCAAAGTCATTGCAATTATAGCCAAATAAGACTAATTAGGCCAATTTGTGAAATAATTTGGCCTTAATAGGACCTAAAAATGATATATTAAACCAAGATATGTTTTGAAATCATTTGTAATGCAATTTATGATTAATTATTGGAGATAAAAATACTGTATAAATTAGAATAAATTGATAAAATGTGGAAAAGTTATATAAAAATGCCAGTCGTTATAAAAACTGATTTTGAAGGTATATATGCAAGTTTAAAAATAATTTGAGGAAAAATTAGGTATCAACACTACTGTGCAGGTGACTTGAGTTCTTGAATTGATTTGTCGTCGTACATAGGATTTCTATCTTTTGTTGCCTTGTGAGTGTTGTGGCGATGTACGATGTTTCTGTCTTGTTGTGGTTGTTATTTCTGTTGGCTGCATTGCATATTTAAATTGGGACTACGGACGTATTCCGGGAGCTTTCCCCCTGTACTGCATTGCATATTTAAATTGGGACTACAGACGTATTCCGGGAGCTTTCCCCCTGTACCGCATGACAAATTCTGAGCTACGGACCGAGTTCCGGTAGATTTATTTTGAAGAGATTGTGATCGAAAGATATATATATATATATATA
>ML517577.1:0-18136 GCA_005239535.1 Nicotiana rustica
TCGACTCTGACACTTACTAGTGGTCCAATAATATCAGGTACAGTAAAGAAATGAATAAATATGGAATCGAGTAGATATATGAAACTAATAAGTATAAATTACGCGGTACAACTCTCTTCTTTTCAATTTACTCGGCTCTTAACTAGCAAGTTTCCCTCCGTGATCGGAGCATATATATAGATATAGTGAATTTCATCAAGAGGTTGTAATAATTCAACTACGGGAAAAACCCTTAGATACACTGCTTCTAGCCGAATATTACTCACGATACCATGAGGATAATATATATATATATATATATATATAGGAAATGTCGAGGCGTACGGCCCGATCCAATATAAAAGTAAATTTGGCATTGCCAGAGGGCCGAATGGCGTGAACCATAGATGCATTTATTTTTTCGCTCGCGAATCGTACATGCGACACGGTCCCCGCTCGCGAATCATACATGCGACGCGGTCAAATATAAATATAAGTTTATAGCCCACTCGCGAATCATACCTGCGACGTGGTTTAAAATAGATTTCTCAACTTATTAAAGTATTCCCTTTCCTTTCAAAATGTGAAATTTCAGTGAAAACTTTCAAGATTTCCATTTTTGGATAACAATTCTCGACTCCTTTCAATTTTTTTAATAAGCATTCTCAATCTAGCTCCTTCTCAAAGCAGACATTAAAAACAAATCAAGTATAATAACAACAAAGCATGATGTGAGCCTGAAACTACCCGGACAGAGGCATAACTAGTAGCTGCGCACGAACTCTCGTCACCTCGTGCGTACGTAGCATCCCACAAACAGTAGCACATAAATAATCATTTCACCTATGGGGACAATTCCCTCTTACAAGGTTAGAAAGGAGACTTGTCTCGCCCCGAAGTTCCATAGCCGGTTTCCAAGCCTTTCCAACAACTCTAACCTATGACCAACGCTCCAAAACTAGTCAACAAATGTGCAAGCTCATAAATTTATGCTCAATTACTCATAACAATCAAATTTATAACACTTCCTAACCCCAATCACAAAGTCGATAAAAAAATCACCCTCAGGACCACGTGCCCGGATTTCGAAACATTCCAAAAATAAAGTTTACCCATAACCTCATGAACTCAAATATATAATTTACTCCAAGTTCCACGACCAAAATCGTGGTCAAAATCCAAAAATACCAATTCTAGGTTTTCTACCAAAATCCCCACAATTTATACAATTTCCATGTTTAAATCCTTATGAAATCATGTATTTAACTTAATACTTGCAAGAATTACTTACCTCATAGAAGATGATGAAATCCCCTCTCTTCAAAGGCTCCAAAATCGCCCAACCAAAGTGAGAAATGAGTGAAAATGGCTAAATCTCGTTCTTAAAACATTCTTCCCAGACGACTTTCCACACCTGCGGTGCACCAGCCGCACCTGTGGAATTTCCATCACAGGTGCGGTTTCCCCCAAGCTAGGCAAAATCCACTTCTGCGGATAAACTTCCGCACCTGCGCCCCAGGGTTTCCTTTTGTCATTCTCGCACCTGCGACACCAGACCACATCTGCGTCCTCGCAGGTGAGGACAACTCTTCGCACCTGCGATCAGTGCCCTCCATCGCCAAGACCGCACATGCGACCATTTCCTTGCTTCTGCGATCACACACCTACGATCAAACCAGCGCAGGTGCGATTACACCAGAACTGGTGCACTTCAGCAATTCCTCAAGTTCCATTTTGATCCGTTAACCACCCGAAACATATCTGAGGCCCCCGAGACCCCGTCCAATCACACCAACCTGACCCAAAACACATTACGAACCTAGTCGATCCTTGAAATCACATCAAACAACGCAAAACTCACGAATTGCGCCTAATCCGAACTTGATGAACTTAAGAACTTCAAACTTCTTCCTTCGATGCTGAAACCCATCAAATCACGTTCGATTGACCTCAAATTTTGCACACAAGTCATATTCAATATTGCGGACGTACTCCAACTTACGGAATCAGAATCCGACCCCTATATCAATAGTCCATTTCGGGTCCAACTCCTCGAAAACCTTCAAATTTCTAACTTAGCCAAATGACTCCAAAATGACCTACGGACCTCCAAATTTACTTCCGATCGCGCTCCCAATCCCAGAATCACCATACGGAGCTATTCCCAGATTCGTTATCCCAAAGGGACATCGATAACCTTGAATTTCACTTCAACCCAATTTTATGAAATTCTTCCAAAACTGCTAACTTCTACAATAGGCGCCGAGACGCTCCCGGGCCATCCAAAACCCGATTCGGACATACGCCTAAGTCCAGAAATCATCATACGGACCCGCTGGAGCCTTCAAATCCCGATTCCGAGGTCGTTTACTCAAAGATCCATCCTTAGTCAATTCTTCCAGCTTAAAGCTTCTAAAAACGAGAATTCGCTTTACCATTCAACTCCAAAACTCCCGTAATTCAATTCCGACCATGCAAACAAGTCATAATACCTGAAGTGAAGCTACTCATGGCCTCAAACTGCTGAACGACGCGCTAGAGCTCAAAATGACCTGTCGTGTCGTTACAGAACTCTCCCACTTAGCTTGAAGCTACTATTACACAACTCTGGAATCCACCAAGATTCTTCCTTCATTGCTGAAATGATCTTGCGCCACCAATTCGCCAAATTCCTCGAAATCATTCCGTTAGCATTTCATGAACACTCTGCATCTCTATCAGCATTCACATATTCGACCTATTGCTGGATAGTCAGTAGAATTCTTCGCGGAAGCTTTGCCAACCATGCGACTGCTGACCTACTCACAGGAGATAACCCACCTGTGGAAATTACATGTCAACATCTTCCTATGTCTCTGCATGGGGTACAAGTCCGCTCACTCCTTATGGACCTCAACTAAATGTGGGACAATAGCTTCCAATTCAAAGTTACGTAGTATCCTTCTTCATATCGAGCAAATTCTTCATGTTGCATCCCATCTCCCATCGTATAATAGCCGAATAATTCGAATTAAGCCTGTAGACCCAATCACTGTCCACTAAAATTCCTAATCCTTCCAAACTCTCCTTAAAGGGTATAGTTATCATGCCAGTGAACCCATTTGCTACTCTTCCACTTTGTTCAAACCCACTCCTCTAAGCAACCATTCGATTCATGTTTCTCATGCTTGGCCTTCCAGAAGTTTAACCACCGTCTGACACGTCCCGCATGTCCTTCCTCGTCCTTGCGCAATTGTTGCCTTAGATCCATATCTATCTCTGTATCACTTGAACTAACAAGTCGCTACCACTTTAAACCTTTCTGAAGATCATCTTTCTCGAGCCGTCAACATTGGAAACACCTATCCGATCCTGAAGCACCGCAATCTATGACAACCACTTCTCCAATACTATCCCACAACATCATGCACCAAAGGCGAATTGAAGAAGATCATAACACTGGAGAACTTAACACATTCAATCGAGGACGACGACACCACGTCGCAGATAAAATTTCCACCACACTTGAAAACACCAAGTCTCGTTACCCCATCAACCCAATCCTGAACATTTATATTCCGTTTTCCTTTCTCTAACGGAAATAAAATGTCGAATCTCTGAATCGCTCTCTGGGTAAACCTCCCTTCAAGTCATTCACTGCCCCGACACATAGGAACATACCCTACCATCACATCCATACTATGAGATAACCGTTCATAAGCATCATAGCAACAGGTGGATCAGAAGTAAGCTATTGAACTGAGACGACAGAATATCCCTCCGCAAGGCGACGACAATAACCCAAACAACCATGCAAGGAGAAACATCTCGCACTACATCTGTAGAACCATTACAATTACTCACCTCTCAATTTTTAACCAGCGCTTCGCGTGGCATAAGATCGAATGGAAAGGAAATTAAGGCATAAACCTCAAAGGAATCAAACTGCACGAAGAGGAATCAAGAAGGGAAGTACTCCTAACAGCCATGTAGCCTCTCGAAGATAAGTACGGGCGTCTCCGAACCGATCCGCAAGACTCTACTAGACTTGCTCATGACTCGTAAGACCTAAGGGAACCTAGTGCTCTAATACCATCCTGTCACGATCCAAAATCCATTAAAGTTCATGATGGCACCGGACACCACTGTCAGGAAAGGCAACACTAAATAGTTAATTAAATTCTCATTTTAGTATTTTTGAAATCATTTCTTTTTCTTACATTTAGCAATAAATAATGAACTTCACCGAGTAAATGACAATGTATTTAACCACTTTTCAATAATAACTAATCCCATGCCACAACCCGGTGTCACAAGTTCATGAGCATTTACTGGAAAATAAAATAAAATACAATAATTGTCCGAGACACAAATTTGGACAGAAAGAAAGATACAGATACTCTGAAGGAGACTCTGCTGGTTGCGGATCGTCTCATAAGATGCGGCTCACCTAAGTTCCCCTATTAACCACGCCGCTGTGCCCACAAGGCCACTATCCATATGTGAACTTGTACATCAAAATGTATAGCAAGTGTAGCATGAGTACGATATAAACGTGTACCCAGTAAATATCCCGTCCAACCTCAAAGAAGTAGTGACGAGAGGTCGACTCCAACACTTACTAGTGGTCCAATAATATCAGGTACGGTAAAGAGATGAATAAATATATGAAACAAACAAGTACAAAATTACGTGGTACAATTCCCTTCTTTACAATTTACTCAGCTCTCAACTAGCAAGTTCCCTCCGTAACCAGAGCATATACATAGATACAGTGGATATCATCAAAGAGGTTGTCATACTTCAAATAAGGGGAAAACCCTCAGATACACTAGCTTCTAGCCAAATATTACGCACGATTCCATATTTATATATATATATATAGGAAATGCCGAGGTGTATGGCCCGATCCAACATAAAAGTAAAATGTGTACTGCCAGAGGGTCGAATGGCGCGAACCATAGATGCATCTATTAACCTGCCAAGGCGAACGACCCTATCCCATAAGAGTAGTAGAAGAAAATACCCCGCTCGCGAAACATACATGCGAACTACACATAGATTCCTTAAGTTATAATAATATTCCTCAATTATTTTCCAAATTACGAAGTCCAAACGAAACATTTTAAGTCTAAAATTCTTAAATTTCAACTCCTCTCAAAACATTTTATAAGCGAACTCAATACGCTTCCTCTCAAGGCAAACAATGTACATAAATCAATAACAATATCAACAAGGCATGATGCAAGCCTAAAAGTACCCGGATATAGGCATAACTAGTAGCTAGGTACGGACTCTCGTCACCTCGTGCGTACGTAACCCCCACAAATAGAAGCATATAATAATTTAGTCCACCTATGGGGTTAATTCCCTCTTACATGGTAAGAAAGGAGACTTACCTCGCTCCGAAGTTCCATAGCCGGCTTCCAAGCCTTTCCACAACTCTAACCGATGCCCAACGCTCCAAAACTAGTCAATAAATGTGCAAACCCATAAAAAACATACTCTAATACTCATGAAAATTCAATTAAATCAATTTTTCCAACTCCACTCGAAAAGTCGATAAAATCGCCCTCAAGCCCACGTGCCTTGATTCCGAAATTTTTGAAGATAAAGATTACCCATAACATTACGAACTCAAATATTATATTTTATTCCCAATTCCATGTCCAAATTCGTGATCAAAAATCCAAAATACCAATTCTAGGTCTTCCACCAAAACCCCTCAATTTATACTAATTTCCATGCTCAAATCTATATATAATAATGTATTTAACTTAATACTTGCGGGAATTACTTACCTCATAATAGATGATGAAATACCCTCTCTTCAAAGTCTCAAAAATCGCCCAACCAAAGTGTATATGGGAGAAAATGGCCAAATCCCGTCTTTAAAATAAACACACTGCCTAGCGATTCTTCGCACCTGCGGTCACTTGACCACTTCTGCGGTTCCGCAGGCGTAGCCCACACTACCGCTTTTGCGGTCTCACACCAGGCCCCCACTCCACTTTTGCGGCTCCACGCACACAGGTGCGGTCCCGCTTCTATGATCTCGACCACATCTGTGGTCCATGCCTTCCCCAGAAAGCCTGCTTCTGCGAGTCCACTCCTGCTCCTGCGGTCTCGCACCTGCGGCCTTCTTCACGTAGGTGCGACCACACCAGATGCTCAGCTCAAGCAACCCTTCCTCTAGTTCCATTTTCGTCCCGTTAACCACCCGGAATCCACCCGAGTCTCCCGGGACCCTGTACAATCACACCAACCAGTTCCAAAACATAATACAAACCTTCTCGAGACCTCAAATCACGTCAAACAACGCCAAAACCATGAATCGCACTCAAATTCAAGATTAATGCACTTTAGAACTTCCAACTTCAACATTCGATGCCGAAACCTATCAAATCACGTCCAATTGACCTCAAATTTTGCACACAAGTCACATTTGACATTATGGACCTAATCCAACTTCCGAAATTAGAATCCAACCTCGATATCAAAAAATTCCACTACCAGTCAAACTTCTCAAAAACCTTCAAATTTCTAATTTTAGCCAAATGACTCCAAAATGATCTACGGGCCTCCGAATTTACTTCCGACCGCACTCCCAATACTAGAATCACCATTTGGAGTTATTCCTAGACTTGGAATCTAAAACAGACATCGATAAAATTTAAGTGCACTCTAACCCAAATTTATGAGATTCTTCCAAAAATGCTAACTTCCACAATAGGCGCTGAAATGCTCCCGGGTCATCCAAAACCGGATCCGAACATGCGGCGCAGTCTGAAATTATCATATGAACCTGCTGGAACCTTCAAATCACGATTCCGATGTCATTTACTAAAAGACCCAACCTTAGTTGATTCTTCTAACTTAAAGCTTCCGAAACGAGAATTCTCTTTACAAATCAACTCCAAAACTCCCGGAATTCAATTCCGACCATGCGTACAAGTCATAATACTTGAAGTGAAGCCACTCATGGCCTCAAACTACTAAACGACGTGCTAGAGCCCAAAACGACCGATCGGGCCGTTACACTTAATTTCTGTAAAAGTACTTCACATGCATCTGAAGTCAACACTAGCATTCCAACATTGCTGCCTCGCTCGAACTCAACTTCCAAACTTTCGCAAGTGACTCGTAGTTTTCTACAATGTTTTTCCTCGAGGTGGCTTATTTGAACTTTTCCATCTAAATTTATTGTAAATTTTGTTGAATGACTAGAAGCAAGATTATTCATAATGGCGTCCACAATCCAATTTTCATAATTCTTAGGACAAGCTCCAAAAGTTGCATCAATGAAGTTTTGACCTTTCTCAACTTGATAAAACTTAGGAGAAACATTACTTTTCAAAGAATTGTATCGTTATAGGTAATCTTGGCGTCAAAGTCATCATAGAAGAAAGTATAATCATCGGTAGGGTTTTTGACTAAGAAAGTGAGCTTCCAACTCTCAGGATTGTCCGAGGATGAAGGTGGCAGAGTACTTAACATAGAAAAGGGTGAAGGAAAGACATATGTAATACGAAACTTAAGGTCTTGAACCTTTTTAATAACCCTAGGGTCTTGGACTTCTTTAGCAATCCCCAGAAAGTATAAATATAAAACTAGTACGGCACTCAATGCTATAGTAAGTATTCCAATCAGTATGCCGATGGTTAGATCGCACCAAGAATTGGTCGAATCAATTATTTTAATACTATCGGCAGATTTTTTCATTTCTTAAGATAGGTAGAATATCAGAGAAAAGGTTAGAAAATGAATTACACGTAGCAAATTTGTGATGGAAATTAATGTTGGTATAGTGGGTTAATATAGATGGTAGCACGGCCAAATCCAACTTGAAAAAGGATTAACAATTGTCAATCCAAATTGGAGTTGGAAAAGGAATAGTAACAGTCGGAAAATGGGTCGTGACAGTAGCACTGAAATTGGATATTCAGACTTTCATCTATAAAACTTCTGTGAAATTTAAAGTGCTATGATGACTCCATATATATTTCATCCGCTTCTGTAATTGCACTTTTTAATTTTTAAAATAAAAATATTAACTTCTGTGATTGCATAATGAGCAAGTAGGATTCTTCCTCTCAAGTCTTTTCAACCTTTCTTCATAGATTATTAAATTGATCTCCATTGTTTTGTTTTCTCTAGCGTGATAAAAGTGAAACTTAAGAAGATATTAGATACTTAAAATATCAATTCCAATTCTTTTGGCATTTTCCGTGTTTCAATGATATTTTAAAAATTGAGTTGTTATAGCTTGATCTCATTTGTGTGTTCAAGGGAACAGAAGCGTGGTTTGAGAAACTATAGTAAGAAATAATTTTCTATATATTTTGTGAAAAATTCATTGATCCCACATAGTTAAATAGTTTTAAGTCGTGGGCGAGTATCTCACTATTTTTTTAAAATAAACAGCAAAATTAACTTTTTAATTATGTGCTGACTATTGGTTGAGTTATTCCATATCCATCTATTTGAATGAATTTTCTGAGTTTCTTGAATGTGGAAGGAAGTCCAGTTTATTATGGGCTGGCAAAAGTACAAATGCTTTCACTAAAATTCTTATTTTTCTTGCTCCTTTATTCTTATTTTTAATTTGGTTTAAAAAATCAATTCATTAATTTGCCTCTTTTGTTACATATCTTTATTATGTCTTCTCCTATGTTATCTAACTTTATAATGTCTCGCGTCTCTTCGATTGCCTCCCTTTATTTTTGTTAGTTAGAGAAGCAAAAAGTAAAAAGTGGATTTGATTATTATCATTGTTACTATTATTATTTTGAAAATGAACACGTAAGGACTAAAGAGTAAGTAAGAAAAAATGAATGAAATACAAGAACTAAAACACAATGGCAAAAATTAGAGAAGAGATTCCTGGAATTTGCGAAATCAAATCAACAACAATAACATACCCAGTATAATCCTACGGGTAGGGTCTGAGAAAAAAAGTGTATACGAATCTTACCCTTACCTGGAGAAGTAGAAATATTGTTTTCGATAGACCCTCGGCTCCAGAAAAGATGGAAAGGAAGAATAGGGGAGAAAAGAAGAGGAAAGATGGGGAGAAAGAAGGAAGAGGGAGGAAAAAGAGATATGGTTCAAATTCCACTAATTTGGTGGTATGGTTCTGGTTTTATCTTTGTTTTTCTTTCGTTATTCATTAGATATGTCCAAAACAAGAAATCACGTTTCTAAGTTTATTAAACATACACATAAAGAGATCAAATTTCTTGAATTTTTTCTCTTCTGTTTACTCGTCCTTTAAGAAAAAAATAAAAAATAGTATCTTTCACATAAATATAGAAAAATCAAGTTTCCCTAAAAAACTAAAAACGCTTTAGTGAAATAATTAGAAACTTATTTTAACTAATTTTGAATAGTAAAATGGATAAAACTTGAAATTTAATCTTTGAAACTAAAAAGGAAAATATTTTATTCTTACATTTGAATATTAGACAAAGACTTATTTCATATATTTGATAGGATTTTTTAATGATCCCGCGAAGCGCAAACAAATTTACTAGTTTAAAACATATAATGGTATTAAACTTTGCATTATTAATAACATTACTTATGCAAAAATAAATCTATAATTTAACGTGGAATAGAATATGAAAAAATATCGGACAATGTTTCTTAGTTATACTTGAATAAGAATATAAAGATAAAATGCACTTATAATAGGCCATTCCTCACGTAATGATTATCCTTGCAATTAACAATTGTTACATTATCATTTGTTGTATTTAGGGGTGTCAATGGTTCGGTTAGGACAATTATTTTTAAAAATTTATATTATACCAATTTTTCAGTTACTCTATTATGTACAACCAAAATTAAACTTTTCGAAACCGTCCCAATCATGTCGGTTTCTCTCGGTATCGGTACAGTTCGGTTAATTTTCGGTATTTTTTTAAAAGTCACTAGTAAAAATAGAATGCAATAATATACGTACTTTTATAGGACTTAGTAAAAATCTCTATATAGTTTTACTGTTTAAATGATGATGAATTAGAAACACGAAAGATGGCTAGAGTATAGATCCATCCACTACTCTACAACAACGTAAAAGAAACTAGCAATGACAAAGAAAAGATAAATCACAAGAATATAAAGATATTAACCAAGTTCGTACTCAAGAATAAAGTCTATAAAAGATTAAATATTCATAAATCTAAATCAGACGAAAGGAAACATATTCAAACATTGTAGTTTGCTACTCATAATCGCTAGTATACTTTGTATCTTGCTAGTAAATATGCTGGAAATAATTTAGTTTCAGTAGGAGTAGCATAATAGGTTTGAGAATTAAGATTTTGATTTTAATTACTTATTGACTTGTAACCAATTTCATAATTTCATGGCCCAAGAAAATTTTTAATGTTTTATTATTTTCAAACTTAATATATAAATATATTTTTCACATATAAACTTATTCGGTATGGTTCGGTATTTTTTCGGTTTATTTTTATAAAATAAAAATTTGCCCTAATTATCGGTACGATTGTAGATTTATATAAGAACCTACAGTTCTATTTTTTTAAAAAAACATTAAAAATCAGTTCGATATCGTACGGTGCCATTCAGTCGGTTTAATCAGTTTCTAAATATTCATTGACACCCCTAGTTGTATTACATGTGTAACAACCTTATAGGTTGTTTTGAGAGTTAGCGCCCCGATTGCCTAATAACTTCTTTCCCCATGTCTATTTCTGCTTGTTGGAATGTTGAGTGGTGAAATTCGGAGAGTTTTTGGGCACATAGTCCTCATATGTGAGCTTAAACTTTAGAAATCGGACCGTAGTTGGAACTGTGGGAAGACGGGTTCGGAATGGGATTCCGTCGACTCTGTTAGCTCCGTTGGGTGATGTCGGAGTTAGGAGCGTGTCCGGAATGTGCTTTCAAGGTCTGTAGTAGATTTAGGCTTGAATTGGTGAAAGTTATAATTTCGACGATTTCGGCCAATAGGTGGAATTTTGATATCGGGCTCGGAATGGAATTCCGAGAGTGATTGTAGCTCCGTTGTATCAATTGTGACCTGTGTGTAAAATTTGAGGTCATTCAGACTAGTTTCAAGGTGTTTGGGCATCGGTTGTAGAGTTTGGAAATTTCATAAGTTCTTAGGCTTGAATCCATGTATAATCGGTGATTTTGGTGTTATGTGATGTGTTTTGGAGGTTCGACTAAGTTTGGGTAAGGTATTAGGACTGGTTGGTAAGTTTGGTTGAGGTCCTGGGGGCCTCGGGGATGTTTCGGATGCTCAACGGATGATTTTGGAACTTGGAAAACAGCTGAACCATTTCTAGTTCTGGTGTCTCGCACCTGCGATGGACTTTCCGCAGGTCCGGACACGCAGGTGCGGGAGAGGGGCTCTCATGTGCGGTCTTGGTCAAGTCAACTAGTTCTCGCAGGTGCAGAGCCGCAAATGCGGCCAATTGACCGCAGGTGCAGCCATAGGCCTTTTAGTGGGTTTTTGCACCTGCGATGGATTTTTCGCAGATGCGGTCCAAGGGGCGCAGGTGCGGAAATCGCTGGGCAGTTTATATCAAATTCGAGAGCTTGAATTTCATAACTTCTAAAAATAATTTGGAGCTCAGGTGTAGGCGATTTGGAGTGAGTTTTGAGAAAAAGCTTCATGGGTAAAAATTTCTAACCCTATTTCCTTTGTATATCATTACTATAGCAATTTCTTCCATGCAATTGAGGGATTTAGGTGAAAAATCATGCAAATGGGAAGAAGTTTCCCCAATTTTGAAATCCGAGAATTTAATAGGATTTTGTCATCGATTTTCGATGATTCTTGTTCGAGTGAGTTCATGAGTGAATGGGTTTTAAGTTTGTAACTTTCACTCGATTCCGAGACGTGGGCCCGGGGGAACTTTTGGTCGATTTTCCTAATTTCGCGTATTAGCCTCGAACTTATTAGCTATTTTGATTCCATAAAGTGATATTTACATTATGCAATCGAATTGAATAGGTTTGGGCCATTCGGAGTCGGATACTCGTGGCAAGAGCGTGGTTTTGAGTTGAGTAGCTCAGTAGAGGTAAGCGGCTTGCCTAACTCTGTGTTGGGGACTTCCCTTAAGCTATTTTAATATTGTTTTATTTGGTTTGGGCGCCGTGTGCGTGAGGTGAAGAGTACGTACACTGACCATTGTTTTTAAAACTCCATTTTTTTTCTCCATGACTCAAATCATTTCACTCCTATTTCACTGACTCATGTATCGACTATGTAGTGTAGATTAGGAAATAGCATGCCTACCTGTTTTACTTGAATTTTCCCTAGTTATTACTATGTGTACCATGTTTAAGTAGTTTTATCCATATTTTTGCTTGTGATTTTTTCTGAACTGTTTAAATAAAAATAGGATTCGGTATTTGTACTGTATTACATATTTAAACTGGGACTACGGACGAGATTCCGGGAGCTTCCCCCTCCCCTGTACTGCATTGCATATTTAAATTGGGACTACGGACGAGATTTCGGGAGCTTTCCCCCCTGTATTGCATTGCATATTTAAATTGGGACTACAGACGAGATTTCGGGAGCTTGCCCCCTGTACTGCACAACATATTTAAATTGGGACTACGGATGAGATTTCCGGGAGCTTTCCCCCTGTACCGTATTGCATATTTAAATTGGGACTACGCACGAGATTTCGGGAGCTTTCCCCCTGTACTGCATTGCATACTTGTTACTGTGATATATGTTGTGTTGAGTCGAGGCCTCCCTGTTATTATTTTCTTTTAGCTCATTATTCCTACTGATTTGCCTTAGCTTATTATATCTCTCTGTTCACATTTTATACTGTTTTTACTATAAAAATCCAGTAGAGCATTAACCTGACTTCGTCACTACTCGACTGGGGTTCGGCTTGGCACTTGCTGGTACCAATTTGTGGTGTACTCATACCCTTTCCTGCACATATTTTTCGTGTGCAGATCCAGGTACCGGCGCTCAGTTTCGTGGCTAGGGGTCCGACCAGCATCTTCTAGGAGACCGAAAGGTAATTCAGCCGCATCCGAGAGTCCTTCGAGTCACCTTCCACTCCAGACTTAGGTAGATTTTCATGTAAATTTCCTTACGTTGTATAGAGCTATTTTGAGACAGAGTTTGTGACTAAAGTGATATTCCGGGTTTTGAAAAAGTTGTATTTTGTATGCGCCAAGTGGCGATGTTTCATTGTAGACTCACTTATTTCGTCTTTATTTTATTGCTTCTATTTAATATGTATTTCCGCAATTAGGCTTACCTAGTCGTAGAGATTAGGTGTCGTCACGATGCCTTCGGAGGGGAAATCAGGTCGTGACAAGTTGGTATTAGACCGTCTAGGTTCATTGGAGTCACAAGTCACAAGCCGGTTTATTAGAGTCTCGCGGATCGGTGCGAAGACGTCGGTATCTATCTTTGGAAGGCTATGTAACTGTTAAGAACAATCATATTTCTTTGATTTCCTTTTCGTGCGAGTTATTGACATCAAAAAATTCTAAAATGCTATTATATTCTTTCCCACAGATGGTGAGGACCCGTACTGGGAGGATCAGTGACCAGGCACCCGAGCCCCCTACCAGAAGCCGGGGCCAGGGCCGGGTAGAGGACGACCGCGCGGTGCAGCCCGAGCAGCGGCAGAGGAGCCTATGGCAGCCCCAGCTGGAGAGCCGGCGCAGGGGATGCCTATTGTTGCTCCAACCTTGTAGGACACTTTCGCTCAGTTCATGAGCATGTTCAGTATTCTAGCACAGGCTGAATTTACGCTTTTCAATCCAAATTGGAGTTGGAAAAGGATTAGTAACAACTAATTACAAGGGTAACATTTTTGTGTTTGCATCTCCGTAGATTGCAAGGAAAGTTGAAAACAATATATAGATTAATAATAATTGCAGCTTTTTCCTTTCCATTTTAAACCAAAAAATAGAGTTTGTTCTCAACAACTTCTTTTTTTTCTCTTGTTTTTCACACCCTCAAACTGTATTTCTTTTTAATAAATTATTATCTTTTATCCCGGGGCCCGTGTAATTAATTGAGAAATTTTATATTTGAGTCACATAATCAACATTATTTATGAGTTTAGTTTATTTCCTGACAAATAGACTCATATTCCTACTTATTTATATTAAAAAATAGGCTTAAAAGGGCAATGTTTAAGTCTAATCTTTTTTTTATTTAGAGGCTTAACTGGTAGACTGTAAAAGGAAAATGAAACATGAAAATGTTGATCACTAACCTTATGATCTACAATAATATAATCTAACTCAGAAGTGCAATATTTATGCATAAATAACAAATAAATTAGATTATATGAATAAATTAGATTATGTTTTCCATTAAAAAATGAACACTTGAAATTAATAAATTGCATATAATCTAATTGTCATTAAAAAAAAAAAAAAAATTGCATAAGATTCATGTTGAAGCTTACCTACGTCGTCAAAATTCATATTGTCATTAAAGTGATTCTCCGAGAATGAATCCTAAAAACAAAATTTTCAAAAAAAGAAGATTATGAAAGAGTAGACCTAGTATTCGATTTTGGAAGATCTATTCCTATTTTATTTTCTTTTTATTGCACCGATTAAGCCTCTAATTAGGAAAAAGAATAGACTTAAACATTACCTTTTTTTTAGCTAATGTTTTAAAATAAGTAAATAGGAACATAAGTCCACTTATCAAAAAATAAACTAGACTCGTACAAAAAATAATGTTGGTTATGTGACTCACATAGTAAAAGAATTTTAATTAATGAGCTTAATACAAGTAGGTAAATGTAGTATCGACATAGCCAATCTGAATATAAACTTTATACAGCTTATTTCGATCGTTGCTAATGAATATTAAAAATCAAGAAAATCGAATTATTCGTACAACAAAAGAATCCCTTGTTGAATTTAATTATATATTATTGGGGTAAAAGAATTAGGTTGTGTAAAAGATTGTTACATGTAACCATTTGTAAATTGATTAGTAACTGAAAAATAACACATATTATAACCTATTCTAACAGGCTGAATATACCAATAGTCTAAATATTATTTATGCAATCAGTGTATGTTCGTTAATCCAAATCTAAAACCAACCCATCACTCCAATAGCATTCAGAAATAGACCGTTAATGAATAATTAGGGCAGAATAACATTTACAACGTATAATTAAACTTTGCATTATTAATAACATTACTTATGCGAAATAGATTTATAATTTAACGTGGAATAGAATATTAAAAAAATCGGACAATGTATCTTAGCTATATTTGAGTAAGAATATAAAGATGAAATGCACTTATAATAGGCCATTCCTCACGTAATAATTATCCTTGTAATTAACAATTGTTACATTATTATTTGTTGTATTACATGAAAGGAACTTCTCTTTTAACGCACCTTATAGCCTAATAGAAGAAAATATTACACATAAAATTAGAATCGTATGGCTGAAATAGAAAATATTAAATATAAAGAACTTCTACTATTTTTTATTTTTATATCTGTTATTATTTTTGTTTTATAAATATTTGCTTGACCGGATAAGTTTAAACGGAGTAACAAGATTCGTGATAATTTATTCTAATTTATTTGGGACTGAGACATTGTTATTATTTTAGGTACGTTTACTTGTAACAACAACTAACTTTTCATATCAAGTCTAAACCATTTGCATGAACAGTGTAAAAAGTCCAACCCTGTTAGTGAACATAATATAAGTTATTAATTTTTTGTTACAGTATCCATAAACAAACAAAATCGCAGCTTATTAATTTGAAATTTGTCGTTCCATACAAATTTTTTGCTTAAACATATGTTCATATATAGTCAGAATTTTGCAAATCGTAGCAAAAGTTGCAGATAAAAATTGAAACAAAAAAAATATATTCATATTTTCATGAATTTCACTACACAAATTGGTAAAAATTATCTTTAACTAAAAAAAAAAACAGAAAAATGATCTAAAACACTAGTTCTGTCACTCGATGACCTATTTCTTCATAGGGGTAATACTTTTTTTAGTCAAACAATTTGATTTCTGGAAAAGTACTTCACATACATTTGAAGTCAACACTAGCATTCCAACATTGCTACCTCGCTCGAACTCAACTTCCAAACTTTCGCAAGTGACTCGTAGTTTTCTACAGTGTTGTGCCTCAGAGCGGCTTATTTGAACTTTTCCATCTAAATTTTGTGGAATGACCAGAAGCAAGATTATTCATAATGGCGTCGACAATCCAATTTTCATAACTCTTAGGCAAAGCTCCAAAAGCCGCATCAACGAAGTTTTGACCTTTCTCATCTTGATAAAACTTAGGAGAAACATTATATTTCCAAAGAATTGTATCATTATAGGTAATCTTAGCATCAAAGTCATCATAGAAGAAAGTATAATCATCGGTAGGGTTCTTGACTAAAAATGTGAGCTTCCAACTCTTGGGATTGTCCAAGGATAAAGGTGGTGGAGTGCTTAACATAGAAAAGAGTGAAGGAGAGACATATGTAATACGAAACTAAGGGTCTTAGACTTCTTTAATAGCTTTCGGAGAGTATAAATACAAAGCTAGTACGATACCCAATGCATACTATAGTAAGTATTCCAATCAGTATGCCCAACGCTAGATCGCACCAAGAATTTTTGGCTGCATCAACTATTTTAATATTATCGGCAGATTTTTCCATTTGTTAAGAAAGGTAGAATAATACCGGAGAAAAGGTTAGAAAATGAATTGCAGGTAGCAAATTTGTGATGGAAATTAATGTTGGTATAGTAGGTTTATATAGATGGTACCACGGCCAAATCCAACTTGAAAAAGGATTTACGCTTTTGAATCCAAATTGGAGTTGGAAAAGGAGTAGTAACAACTAACTACAAGTGTAATTAGTTGAAAATAATGTATAGATTAATAATAATTGCAGGTTTTTCCTTTCCGTTTTAAACCAAAAATTGGTGTTCATTCTCAGCAACTTCTCCTTTTTTTCTTGTTTTTCACACCCTGAAAATGTATTTCTTTTTTGATAAATTATTATCTTCTATTGGGACTCATGTAATTAACGAGTTTGATACTAGTAGGTGAATATAGTAATCAACATAGCCAACCGAGTTTAACTTCTATACATTCTCAGAGTAAAAGAATTAGGTCGCATAAAAGATAACTACATGTAATCGTCTATGAACAATGAAATCAGTAATCGAAAAATAACACATGTTACCTGGTATAGTAGGCTGAAATATACTAGTAGTGTAAATATTATAACAGGCATAGTATAAATATTATTTAGGCCGTCAGTATATATAAGTTAAATCCAAATCTAAAACCAACCCATCATTCCAACAGCATTCAGAAATAGACCGTTAAAGAATAATTAAAGGCATAAAAACATTTACAGCGGCCAGGTCACATAATTTACAAAATCCAAATAAAATAAATCAAAAAGAGGGATAAATTTCAGGAAGTAATATAAGCTTAAGGAATCACTACACGTGATAATTGTGTAGATCTCTTTTTTCAAGTGCCTTGTGCATAGGAACTAAATCTGTATTAATCTCAGTTAAACTAAGGTGTACATTAAAAATAAAAATTAACAAAAAAAAATAAAATTTGTAGGCCTGCTGTTATGTTTCCAGAAGTTACCTGGTATTCACAAGAAAAAGTTACAACATCATTTGGTCTTGAGCTTCTTCGAGTAGGACCAAACTTAAGTTGGAGTGGTGAAAGGAGCGAGTGTGTTTCGAGGCAGAGTTATGCCGCCACCTTTCACTGACACGTTAGGAGCCTTCGCAGAGCTACTAGCCCTGCTCACGAGATCTGAGTCGAGGAATACAACTACAACTGAGATGTCATCATGAAAATGTCGACGGACTCCACGATCAATTTTCTTCAGGTCTGAGTACCTCATCTCCCTTTTCTTTGCTGCTTCTTGCAATGCGGTTTTCACTAACCTTTTTGCAATCCCCTGCAAAGTCGAAAAAACAAACGTTTAAGTTTGGTTCCAATGTTTTTCTTTTGTGGTCGACATATATTGGCAATATTGCTCTGCATCGAATCTATGTTGAGTAAACAAATTCAAAATTTTATGTGCGACCACTTCGGAGGCAGCGATATTAGTCTTCTTATTATGGTGCAATGGCTGCAGATTTAGATAAAGGAAATTTGTTGTCTTTCTTATGGTGGTGGTTGTGGCGGG
>ML517577.1:26625-51939 GCA_005239535.1 Nicotiana rustica
TTTTGAAAAACAAAGATACTCCATTAACATTAACTACGGTTTTGCACCCATAATATGTTCATTACATAAGTCACTACCGGTCAAAACAATGTCATGCAAGACACTTTCATTACCTAGTGCTGCTAAATGCTCACACTACTTGGTAGAACAAGTTCTTACATACATATACCCCTCGTGATCCTTGTGTTAGGCACTTTTTCTATTTCACTGCTGCGTGGTCCATCCAATTGCTCCAACTTGAATTTAATTGTACTATAAATGAAATCGACATTTATCCAAGTTTGAAGGCGCATAAATTGGACCAGTTTGAGGTTGAAAAATAGTTCAAGCATGTCGGATAATTTTATACCATGTTAACGTCTTATCTAAAACTTTAACAGTTAAAGATTACTGTAAAAATTATACGGGCACCTTATTTGGTCGCCCTCATTTAACCTATACACATATTTTTAAAATTATTTAATCTATACCCTAATTTTTACGACTTCATACGCTTATCCTTCATGCGACTTGTCGCTCCTTTCTTTTCTTCTTCTTCTTCTTCTTCTTCTTCTTCTTCTTCCCTCTTAAGCACATGAAACTCTTGTAACTCTTGTTACGGTGATTTAGCACTAGTGTATGAGTTTTTGCGGTTAAGTACGTTGTATTATGCTGAATATAAGAATACAGGTCCAGGATCAAATACAAGTAATAGGGTTACATGGACTGGTTATAGTGGTGAGATTAACTTCTTGGATGCATCTTATTTTATTGTCTTTAATTTCATAGTGAAAAATTATTAGTTGTTGATCACGCCCAACTGTGTCTTATAAAAAGGACTAAGCGGTCGTTGCAAATATATTTCGATTAATAAGTCCGGAGTCGAATCCCACAGGGAATTAACCTATTAAATACAACTACTAGACTCACACAAATTCACGCAATCAATCTTCAGAAATATTTAAGTAACAAATTGGATGTTTATTAACTAAATATCATGTCATGAAAATGCAATAATTAATAACTAACTACGAACGGGTTGTAGACAAGAATTGCAATGATCTAAGGTTATGATTTCCCCTATTGTCGGAATCCTTTCCGCTACGTTTTCTATAAATTTTCCTAAGTCTTCTCTACCGATCATGAGTGCCCTGAGTGTCGTAATTCTCTCCCGAGTAAATACCACAATTTACTAGACATATTCTTCCGAATTACGCTAGCTGGCATTAAATACGACTCACTCGGATCGCACCAAGGTTTCGTTATCTCCAATCCCATCTTTAAACCCTCTGTATTGATCTCTCAATACGTTAGGAGTGATGTTATTCAACAAACATCTAAATATGCACACTCTCCCGAGTAATACACACTAGATAGGCACAGTCGAATGGGAGCTCCTCAACCAACCACAATAAATATACGTAGTTGAACAAATAGAGAAAATACTACGGCAAATTTATATTGACGTAACACGAAAATCATCCTCCAATAGGTTCCATCAAAATCCTAGTTTATGAGTTTAGCTACTCATACTCATAGTAACAATATCCAAACTATTTCGCATAATTAAATTACAAAGTAAGGATAAAGGGATGTGGAAATTGATGATTCTAACTCTCAACGGTTGTTCCACGAGCTATTCTTGCATCCGGTTGCAAAACTCCTTCAAAAGTGCATTTTATGTCTATTTATATGTTTAGAAAAATTCCTAAACGACATAGGCCAAGTCCTAGTCAAACGAAGCCTTCAAAGTTCGGAGTGTGCGCGCCTCAGACCTCGCCTTGCGAGGCTTCACGCAAGCTACACCTCACCCCAGACCTGGCGTCGCCAGCCTTAACGCGAGGTGGACCTCGCCTCCTGACTCGCCTAGCCTTCTCCCACGCGAGCTAAAAGGCTCGCTTAGCCAACTCTAACGCGAGCTAAAAGCCTTGCTTCGCCAGCTTCCTCATTTATCCGTTGCTCACTTCTTTCTTTCTTCTTTTCAAATGTTTTCGAGCACGCTTTAGACTTTAATTATTCCTTTTGCTCTACTTTCATATCCGATTCACCTACACATAAAATAGACTCCATTACGCGCAAATAAAGTTTAGTTTATCATTAAAGCATATAAAATGCAAGGCAAATAATGTGCTAAAATATGGATTTATAGCCGCACTTAAAAATTGCTCGTCCTTGAGCAATCAAACTACACTTATCGACACAACCTTTTCAAGAAATTCCCTTAACTCATCACACCAAGAATCTTTAAAATAGTCTAAGCACAAAGGTGTTACATCCTCACCTCAAGATTTGACTCACAAATACCATGCCTTATTCACAATTCACTTGCTTACTCTAACATGGAGGTCAATGACATTACCTTTCCTTTATGAATCACGTGCCCTAACCCAACAAAGAGCTTAGTTCCACACACCATGAATTTTAAGAACGTAGGAACTCAAGATAGGAAAAATTCATTCGCTCTCAGAAATAACATTCATATGCCACAAATGATGCACCATAGGCTTGCCCATAGTGTAATACTCTACTAATCGAGATCATTCAGTCTAAGATCAAGTAGAACTTTAATTAGTTGTAATGTAGGTTGCGGGTCGGGTAGGATACATTTGGACATGAGTGACTACACCTCCCTTAAGCACTTTTAATACATATACTTTAATACAATAACCCATACTTATGTTGAACCCAAAATTCCACCTTCACTTCAATTTATATTACTCCATACTTCTTTAAGTACAAGTATATCACTAGTCACCATCATCAAGAATTATTTTTCATACAATACACAATTGTTTTTTTTCTCTATTTTTTTTTTCTCTTCAAGTGGCTTTTGTTGACATTTTTTTTTCCAAAACATCGTACCTTTCTCCTCATTTCATTTGTTCCACTCAAAATCCAACCCATCACCCCACACTTTAACTTTTTCATAATTCATCAAATTCAAGTGCTCATGAGAGGTGACAAGGTTCAATTATATGGTCGATTAAAATAAAGGGGTATGGCTCGTAATGTGATTACTAAAGAAACATGATTATAGGCTCAAAGGGGTTAACTACAATACATAATATTTAGGCGGGTAAACTATATATATCTGGCTCAACAAAGAAACACCTATATCACTTCCCAGACTGAACAAGACTATTATTTCTCTTTGCACACACACGGGGCAAGTTCTAGACGTCAAATGCAATGCACATAATACATACAAACCTCACACAGACATCACGCGTAACTCACTCAGGATTGGTTTTATCACGACACTCCAGTCAAAGTAGTTAAGCAAAGTTAAGAATCTACGATTTAAGGTACTTATACTAGAGTCAAAAACTAAGCCTAATCTTCAGAACCAGAGTACTAACTATTCTCAAGGCATAACAAAGCTAAGAGATATTGCTGCAATTAAATGCATATCCTAGTGGTTCCTACTCCTAAAAATTAAAACTAACTACACCCGGTTCAACTAAAAATCCTTGAAAAAGAACCACGGCCCAAAGAAAAACCAAGGGGGAATTACTACACTACCTACAAGAAAATCTTTTTGGGTTTTTTCTTTAGACTTACTTCCCTAAAGAAAACTGTCTAGAACATCCATCGTCGGGAAGAGTCCAATTTTTCTATATTTTTTTTTTATTTTTATATTTTCTAACTAAAACAAATATCTAAAAACAAATAACAAAAATAATTAACTAAAATAAAGACGACACTTACTAAAAAAAACAAGAAACTAATTTTTTTAAGAGTCCCCACCCCCACACTTATTTCATGCAATGTCCTCAGTGCATAAACAAATTGACAAAACAAGAAAAATGAGTAGGGTGTAAGAAAACTCACTGGCCAAGCGGCATCATTTCCCTCATCCTCTGAGGTTGCCCACTCTTCATTCTGTGCTTCCTCCTCATCATCATCAGTGTCCTCATCATCTGACTGCTCCAGCTTAGCCTCAGACTGCTCAGGTGTGTTGACATCCTCATCATCGGGAAGCCTGTATCCATCACCAAGCCCAACCAGCTGCTGAGCATGAGCATTGAGCGGGAACCGCTCATCCAATAAGGTCCTCTCCTCAGTCATGGCCGGCGGCCCCCTATCCGCAGCTGCAAACCCATCATCCCATAGAAATGGGCCATAAAACTATCATCACGAGCATTGCGCTCGACACCTGTCAATGATGGCATGGCAGTCTCTTCCTTCACCAGGACGCTAGTGATGTCCATTTGTCGTAGGGGCTGATAAATGACGTGGTCAAACTCTAGAGCCTCCTCAACTCCTTCATATCTTAAGAACTGAGTCAACATATTAGAAAATGGCATTCGATCGACCTTCTTACTAGTTCTTACTAAGGACATCTGATAGCGGATCAAATGACCCACATTCACCCTTTGACCCCGTCATGAGGAAGTATAGCACACAAGTCCTCTCACGGCTAATGATCGTGTCATGATTGCACGGTAGGAGCCATGCATTAATCAGTTTCATCCACACTTGAGCCTCGACCCTCATCTTCTTCTTGGGGAATTTCCTGTGCCGATTTGTTTTCTTATCCCGAAACCATGCTGTTGTAGAATAGACACCACAAAGAGTGTGTCTCAGCTCTCTATATGTAGGACGGCGAATGAAGTAGTCCAATGGCTCCACAGGAACATCCAGAGCATCTAAACAATTACATATTGTTGTGGTTGAAAAGTCTATCAGCCGTCCATGAATCGGCACCAGCTATTCATCATCCTTTGGATCAAACCCGACATAGAATTCTCGAACTAGATTGAGATTTATATCTCCTGTATTCTTGAACACAAAACCCAACCACAACTCATGGATGCCTTTCCAAATAGGGTACTTGGCTTGCACACGACGCTCATGAATAACAGCTTTTGGATATACATGTTTTGGCCTACAGCGTTTGTACCAATCCTTAGTATGTAGGGGTATGCTTTTGATGCCAAACTCCCTTTGTCCTTGAGGTTGTGGACACGTCGCTGCTATAGCTGCCACAACACTCAATCCTTCACTTTGAATAAAAGTAGCTTCCCCCCTTTTCTCTTCTTTGGGGGAGGTGCGGATGTGGCCTTAGCCTAGATGGAGCAGTGGATGTAGCCTTTCATTTACCGGTGTCTTTTCTCGGAGACATATTCATACCTACACAAGTAAGCATTAATCAGTTTAAGCTACATTACAACATTGAACACATGGTCTTTCCAACCCACACTTAAGAGTTTAACACATGATGTGCAATAATTTCCGAGGTTACTCATACTTCACCTTATATTTTCTAAGCATGAGAATCAAGCAATGATACATGGGTGCTTCCTCTAATTTTGAAGCATCGGGCTATCGGTGAGCCACCCCACACTTAAGATTTTACAGTGGTGCACGACTACATAGCACTAGTCTTATAATCCTGGAGGCTCGGGATCCAATGGGGACAAACAATGCCTTTGAGGCATTATAACAAACACTTAGCATGCACTAGTGCCATGGGAGTGCTTGTATAGGTGAGGGATTGCCTCACCCTCCCAAATCGGCTTGGGAGTTCCGTACTACCACTTGTTCATACAATAGCAACACCATTCATATGGAGTTCATGGAGTTGGGACACACAAACACATTATTACAATGAAGAACAACCCCCAAATTTTGTGTCTAATTTCATACCTTTATCCAACTCGAAATTGATAAAGAAAGGAGATAAAAATCATACTTTAGATGTTTTATGAGGAGGTATTGGCCTTTGAACTGTTGTTGCAAGTGAATGAAAGAGGAAAAGCTTGCTTGAATTCAATGGGGTTGGGAGGGGGAGGGATTTGCAGTGTTGCGTGAGTGTGTGAGGGTAGTGTATCTGCGTGAGTTTTTTGTGAGGAGTGAAGTGTTTTAGGTTAGGGTTTTGTTTTTGTTTTGTTTTGGGCATTTAAGTGAGGCAGTTAGAATCAAATAAGGGAACAAAAATTAAAATAAACCCGAAATTTTCACTTACTTGGCCTTGCGTGCGTTTTACCTCGTCCTACCCCTTGCAAGGCGAGCGCCAATGCGAGCTAGGGGCATTGTGGCGCGAGGCTTAACGCCTGATGCAACTGGCTTTTTCCCTTGCGGCGCGAGTTCTAGCGCCTGGTTCACCTTGCCCTACACCTCGCGAGGCGAGCTCCCACGCTAGACTTCCTCCATGCGGCGCGAGGCCTAATGCCTGGCCCAGCTTGCTGGGGACCAAGTGATGCACAGTGCCCTGCTCGACTTGCCAGAATTACCTGCAAACTTGTTAGTACCTAAAAACGAAAAGAAAATTTTTAACTACACTAAAAATCAACTACGAATTGGGTTTCCTCCCAATGAGCGCCTTAGTTAACGTTGCAGCACGACGAATACAACATTATAATGGGTTGCCTCCCATGAAACGCCTGATTTAACGTCGCGAAACAACACAGGTAATCACACTTAAGGCTCGCTCACCTTGGTGGCTCGAGCAAATGAGTCACCGACACTACTTTCGCATCATCCATACCCAAATAATGTTTTAACCTGTGCCCATTGACTCTGAACGTGCGAGAGTCATTTTCTGCAGCAATCTCTACAGCTCTGGTGGGGTGAATCTCTACCACACGAAATGGTCCTGACCATCTTGACTTTAATTTGCCCGGAAATAACCTCAATCTTAAATTGTATAGCAATAGCATATCTCCAGGTTTAAAACTCGGCTCAAGAATATTTTTTTCATACATCATCTTCATTCTCTCCTTGTATAGTCTTGTGCTCTCAAAAGAATGGTATTGAAACTCATCAAGCTCGTGCAACTCTGTGACTCTACTTGTACCCGCAACTTCTATATCGAGATTCAGCTGCCTCAATGCCCACAAAGCTCTATGCTCCAACTCCACTGGTAAGTGACACGTGTTCCCAAGCACCAATTTATACGGTGACATGCCAATCAGAGTTTTGAAAGCGGTACAATATGCCCACAGTTCATCATCTAACTTTCTCTCCCAATCCATTCTTGTAGCATTCACGGTCTTTGTCAAAATGCTCTTTATCTCTCTATTCAAAACTTCCACTTTCCCACTCGTTTGTGGGTTATATGGGGTGTCAACCTTGTGGTGTACACCATACTTTTCTAACAACTTTGCGAAGGCTTGATTACAGAAGTGAGTGCCTCCATCACTGATTATTTCCCTTGGAGTGCCAAATCGGGTGAATATATTTTTTCTCAAAAAACCAATGACCCCCTTTGCATCATTTGTAGGGAGCGCTGCAGCCTCCACCCATTTTGATATGTATTCCACAGGTACGAGTATGTACTTGTTGCCATATGAGCTGACAAAAGGCCCCATGAAATCGATTCCCCATACATCAAACACTTCTACCTCCTGAATTGGGTTCATAGGCATATCATGTCGGCAGGAAATATTCCCGGTTCGTTGGCATTCATCACAACCCTTCACCCATAAGTGTGCATCTTTGAACAATGTCGGCTAGTAGAAGCCTGACTCCAACACCTTCACAACTATCCTTACTCCCCCGAAATGGCCACCATATGGGGATACGTGACAAGCCTGCAAAATAGAAGATTGGTCTATCTCGGGGATACATCTCTGGATCATGTTATCAACACAAATATTGAATAGATAAGGCTAATCCCAATAATACATGCGACAGTCACGAAAGAACATTTTCTTTTGGACAGAGAAAAGATCATAGGGGACAATACCGCTTTCTAGTGTGTTTTCAATGTCTGCATACCATGGCGCTACCTCAAGACTCGTGGCTAATAGTTGTTCATCTGGGAAAGTCTCCACAATATCGTCCACCTCAACCTTCTTCTTGGATCCTTCCAGCCTAGACAAGTGATCAGCCACTTGGTTCTCTGTTCCCTTTCGGTCACGGATTTCCAAGTCAAAATCTTGCAGCAGTAGAACCCATCAAATCAAGCGCTTATTTGACTCCTTCTCAGTTAGGTACCTAAGAGAAGCATGGTCAGTATAAACAATTACCTTCGATCCTATCAGGTATGACTTAAATTTGTCAAATGCAAACACCACTGCTAGCATCTTCTTCTCGATCACTATGTAATTTAGTTGGGCACCACTCAAAGTTCTACTTGCATAGCATATTGGATGCATGGCTTTATCTTTTTGCTGCCCAAGAACTGCTCCCATAGCATAGTCGCTTGCGTCACACATTAGCTCAAAAGGTTGCCCCCAGTCGGGGGCCACTATGATTGGTGCAGTCACTAGTTTCTTCTTCAACTCCTCAAACTCTACTCTGCAATCATCAAAAAACACAAAAGGGTGATCTTTTTCAAGTATTTTACACAAGGGGTTATCAATTTTGGAGAAATCTTTTATAAACCATCTATAGAAATCGGCGTGGCCAAGGAAACTTCTTATTGCTTTGACGAAAGGGGGTGGTGGAAGCTTTTCTATCACATCAACCTTTGCATGATCTACCTCAATGCCCTTACTCGATACTAGGTGACCCAAGACTATACCTTCTTATACCATGAAATGACACTTTTCCCAGTTGAGTACCAGCTTAGTCTCGACACATCTTTTCAGCACTCTTTTCAAATTCTTTAGGCAATCATCGAATGAATCTCCCACCACCGAGAAATTATCCATAAAAACCTTCATGATGTCCTCTACCATATCTGTGAAGATGGCCATCATGCACCTTTGAAATTTGGTGGGTGCATTGCATAGGCCGATCGACATCCTTCGGAAGGCCTAGACACCATATGGACAGGTGAATGACGTTTTCTCTCTATCTTCCAGGGCAATGGAGATTTGATTATACCCCGAGTATCCATCCAGAAATCAAAAGTGGGACCTCCCGGCCAGTCTATCTAGCATTTGATCAATGAACGACAAGGGAAAGTGGTCTTTTCGGGTGGCTTTGTTCAATCTTCTATAGTCCATACAAATTCGCCATCCCGTGACTGTTTTTGTTGATATCAACTCATTGTTATTGTTTTGCACTATAGTCGTCCCACCTTTCTTAGGCACACATGGACTAAGCTGATCCAGTTGCTGTCGGAGATGGGTAAAATAATCCCCCGCATCTAACCACTTTGTCACCTCCTTTTCACAACTTCCTTCATGTTGAGGTTCAACCTTCTTTGATGTTCTCTAGAAGGTTTGTCGCCATTTTCTAGTAGAATCTTATGTATACAGAAGGTCGGGCTAATACCCTTAATGTCTGCAATGGTCCAACCAATTGCAGTTTTTCACTCACTCAATACTTGCAAAAGTTGTTCTTTCTGCACATCTAACAAACTAGATGAGATAATAATAGGTAAAGTTGAGTTAGGTCCCAATAAAGCATACCTGAGATGAGGTGGTAGCGGCTTCAGTTCTAACTTTGGTGGCACTTCTATCGATGGCTTAGCTGGAAGAATTTTTCTTTCTTCTAAGTGCAAAGGCTCAAATTCGAGCTCTCTTTTCCAAAACCCTTGGCCTTCAAGAGCCAGCACCCACTCCGCCAAGTCCTCTCCATTTACTTCATCTAAGTTCATGAGACAGGCTGCTAGAGGGTCTTTAGCATTCAATGTATCATCTTCCTCCTCCAAAATTACATCCACGACTTCTATTAGAGAGCAGTTAGTAAATTCACTTGGTCACCGCATAGATTTCTGCACATTTAATGTTACCTCTTCATCATTTAGTCTCATTTTTAGCTCTACCATTTCAAAATCAATTAAGGATCTCCCAATGTCCAAGAATGGTCTTCCCAAAATTTTGGGAATCTCCTTGCCAACCCGGCAGTCCAAAATGACAAAATTTGCTGGGAACACAAACTTCCCATCCTGCACTAATACATCATCAAGGATACCTGAGGGACTCTTCACTGTCCGGCCGTCTAGCTGTAGTAACATGGATGTGGGTCTTGCTCTTCCAATACCTAAACATTTGTAGATAGCCAAGGGCATTAAGTTTATGCTTTCCCCCAAAACATACAATGCTTTAGCAAAAGCATAGCTACCTATCGTGCATGGGATTGTGAAACTCCCAAGGTCTGATAACTTCTCAGTTATGGGTCTCGGCATGATTGCACTACAGGTCTGTGTCAATGTAACAATGGACAGGTCTTGGAAGTCGAATTTGCGAGACATTAAATCTTTCATCATTTTGGCATACCCAGGCATCTCCCGCAAAGCGTCAATCAGTGGAATTTTCACCTGGGTTTGTTTCAACATCACCATGAATATATTATATTGCTCGTCCTTCTGATATTTGGCCAATATCTGTGGGAATGGTGCTGGAGGTCGCTTCTTTCCTGTGATTTGAGTTTTATCTTGCTTAGGCACTGCTTCTACTGTTGTTTCTTGTGCTACCTCAGTCTCCTTCGCAACCTCTTTTTTGTTTTCTTGTGCTCTCTTGTGCATATTGTATCGCCACCTCAGTTAACCCTATTGAATCATCTATCTCAATGGGTACTGGCACAAGTGTTTCAGCAGGTCGGCTTTCGCGAGCAATTTCTTGCTCTAGATCTATGTCTCTACCATTTCTTAGACTCACTACCATAAGTTGTTTCAGGCCCTGCTCTTTTGGATTGACTTGTGTGTCTGCAGGTAACGTCCCTTGGGGATGATTGCTTAGAGCCGTTAAAATTTGTCTTAACTGAATCTCAATAATTCATGTGAGTCCACTCTCTCGCATTTTTCCATTGGACCGAATCAGTTGTTGTAACATTCCTTTAAGTTTAGCAAACCCATCATCTTGTCTCACTATCTGTTGTTGTTGAGGCTGTTGATAAGCTAGCTGTTGATTTTGCTGGTTGTAACCCTGTTGCCTTTGGTAAGGCACCACTTGACCCTGTGGTCGCATAGCTCGAGGATTGTTGTTGTTATTGTATTACTGTTGTGCTGGTCTATATTGTTGATTCTGTTGTTTCCAATTCTGACCACCTTGCCTCTGTCCCCCATAGTTGGCCACATAGTTTATATCTTCCTGATAGTGCTAGTTTTCACCTTCCGCACTTCACGAGCATACATATGGTTGGTTAATGCATGGTGTACATAAGCCCCCATTAGTTGCGTCAACTATGTGTACCTGTTGTTTCTGATTCATTGATCTTTTTGGTGAGGATACTCATTTGCATCATTAGTTCAAAGCCACAGAATGAACTACATGAGTGATCGTAGAGTCTTTTGTCATCTATCATGAGTTTTGGGCCATTTTTCAAGTAGGATCTTGAATTCTCTGAATGTTTTGCTCAAAAACGCTCCACCTGTTGAAGAATAAACATTGTCCTTTAAACAGTTTTTTAGTCCCATGTAGAACCTCTGCCTCAACATCTGATCTGGAATGCCATGATGTGGAAATTTAACCAGCATACCCTTGAACCTATCCCACGTTTCTTGTAGTGTTTTTGTTTGTCTCTGCCTGAAGCTCAATGTATCATCAATTTGTTTGATCGTTTTATTGGGTGGTTAGAACTTGTTAAAAAAATTGCTTGACTAATTCCTCCCAAGTAGTGATGGAGTTTATAGGGAGTGAACTAAGCCAAGCATGAGCTTCTCCTGTCACCGAGAATGGAAACAACAACAGCTTTATTGCTTCCTGTGTCACATTAGGTTGCCTTTGCGTGACACATATCGATAGGAAATTCTTCAGATGCTGCTGAGGATCTTTAATGTATGACCCTAAGAACAGTCCCTTGTTCTGCAACAAATGTAGCATGTTGTTTGTGATTTGAAATGATTCCGCTTGTATCTGGGACTGCAATTGCGGTTGCAAGATTATCGGCGGTGGGTTGCGCCCAATCATATAATTTTATTTCTGGTACAAGAGGCACCACACCCTGATTGTTTGGTTCATTCACATTTTTCTGTTGTTGATTGGATTTTCTATTCCGTCATCCATGTCTGGTTCGATTCGTTCTGTTGAGTTTTGTTGTTGTTTTCCCTTTTTGTTTGCATGATTCAGTGCCTTGAAAAGTTTCTTAGGATCTGATAATGCTTCGAACAATTCACTAGTTCTTGAGGAGTTCCTAGGCATGTACCTGTAACACCCAAGACAACAAACGTTAGAATTTCAATGTATTTGGTTTAAATGAAGAAAATTGACGACACTAAGAACTCTAGCACTTCTTTTAACTGCAATTAACAACACCGTTAAGTCCCCAGCAATGACGCTAAAATTTTATCACGCCCAACTATACCTTATAAAAAGGACTAAGCGGTCATTGCAAATATATTCCGATTAATAGGTCCGGAGTTGAATCCCACAGGAAATTAATCTATTAAACACAACTACTAGACTCGCACAAATTCACGCAATTAATCTTCAGAAATATTTAAGTAACAAATTGGATGTTTATTAACTAAATATCACGAAATGAAAATGAAATAATTAATAACTAACTACGAACGGGTTGTAGACAAGAATTAGGATGATCTAAGGTTATGATTTCCCCTATTGTCGGAATCCTTTCTGCTACGTTTTTTATAAATTTGCCTAAGTCTTCTCTACCGATCATGAGAGCTCTGAGTGTCGTAATTCTCTCCCGAGTAACTACCACAATTTACTAGACATATTCTCCCGAATTATGCTAGCTGGCATTAAATACGGCTCACTCGGATCGCACCTAGGTTTCGTTATCCCTAATCCAACCTTTAAATCCTCTGTATTGATCCCTCATATACGTTAGGAGTAATGTGTGTTCAAAAACTACCTAAATACACTCTCTCTCGAGTAATACACACTAAATAGGCACATTTGATTGAGAGCTTCAACCAACCACAATAATAACGTAGTTGAACAAATAGAGAAAATACTACGGCAAATCTATATTAATGTAATAGGAAAATCATCCTCCAATAGGTTCCATCAAAACCCTAAATTAGGTGTTTAGCTATTCATACTCATAGTAATAATATCAAAAATATTTTGCATAATTAAATTACAAATTAAGGATAAAGGGATGTAGAAATTGATGATTCTAACTCCCAACAGTTGTTCCACGGGCTATTCTTGCCTCCAGTTGCAAAAATCCTTAAAAAGTGGCGTTTTATGTCTATTTATATGTGTAGGAAAAGACCCAAACAACATAGGCCAAGTCCTAGTCAAACCAGGAGACGATATAAGCCTTCATAGTTCGGAGTGTGCGCGCCTCAGACCTCGCCTCGCGAGGCTTCACGCGAGCTGGACCTCATTGTTTAACCAAAGAATAAGATTCTCTACCAAAGATATTTTAAGAAGAACACGGGTTTCTGATAACCAAAGAATATGATAATAATTGTAAGTAAATTCGTAAATAAAAAGCAGAAAGATGCGTAAAAAGTAAGTATATTTCAATAGTGGTTCGAACGTGTCCTTACAAGTTATATTTTACTCCTTTTTATAGGGAATTTCTTAATATAACGTCTACTCTTTTCAGTGATTGAGAATTATTGGTTAATAATGGCATTAATGTAACGTTACAATGATTAATTGTAACTGTTGTGTGAAGATTATGTACTGTTTTGGCTCATTAATTGAAATATCCCCGAATCTTCCCTTTATTCCGTCTTGATTCATTCTGACCGTGTCTCTTCGCGTTCTCAATTAGGTTGAGATTCCCATATCTGATTACCCCGAGGGTATACTGTTCCATTCCTCTTTATCTCGTACCTCTTCATAAAGTCTCGTCCAGTTGTCATGTTGTCATTGCCCCACATAGATTGCAGAGTCATCATAAGTATTACACCTGTGAAGATCATTTTTACCAATACAGATAGTCCCCCACTTACCATTTATTTATCGATTAATATTTGGTAAGTGGATACTCATTTATGGAGGGAACATTTTGCCGACGCTTCACTCGTTCCATTTCATCCGTCTCTGAATGTATGCGTCACTTGTCACTTCAATTTAATGACCGTGGATTGACCAACCCACCTCTTAAATATCCGGAAAAAAAGGTATTATTTTTTACGGAGAGACTTTCAGGCAGAACTTGGGCTAGACTTTGGTTGGGCAATGGTAAGCTGATTCACTTCTGGGAGCTTCGGCAGGATCGCTTAGCCCCGTTCATCTTCGGCGCAAGAGCACTCGATCAGTGAGCTATTACGTACTCTTTCAAGGGTGGCTCCACGTGGCCTTTCCGGATTGGTTCTGCAATTATTCGGCGCCTTTTAAGGCTTTTTGCGGTTGCATCAGTCTCAAAGTGACAACTTCAATTATGACTTTCACATCACTATTTTTTCCATTTTTTTGACAGTTGCCTATGAGTATAAATACCCCTTTTCCCTTCTTTACTTTCACGGAAAACTTCTAACCTTCTTTCTTTATTTGTAAATTCTTCATCTTCGTAAATATGTCTTCTTCAAACCAACAATCTGAAAAGGTTATCATTGTAGATGAACTGACTCCTTCTTCTGCTCCAACACGGAGTAGGAGTGGCGGTAGGCTTAGGATCTTAAATTCTACTCCTTCCAGGGGATCTTCTTCTTGTTATTCTCCCCCGCCATCTTCTAGGTCTAACACTCCTTCGTCTTTTTCAAGGGCTAGGGCTTCTTGATTTTCATCAAAGAGTAGAGAACACAATGAACCGCTTCGTGAGCCAAGAGTCGATGAGATTGTTCCTGCAGAGTTTTCTTTTGCCAGGGATAGTCAAGCCATGAGTGAGAAGCTTTCTTCAATGTCATCACATGACAGTGCTGACCTTTATCCTACCCAAATAACAGAGGGCTTAGTGTCTCTTGTACGCAGGGATTGTTATTGGAAGCCTGATTTTCCTGTTGTTGTTCCTAATGATAATCAAAGAAAAACCTCTTACAAGAATAGATATTCTTATGTCTATACTTATCCCTTCACATTAGGATTCAATCCTCCCATCGACCTTGTTATCATCGAGTTTTGTCGATTCTTCAAAGTTTGTCTGGGGCAAGTCGATCATCTTATTTGGCGAGTAGTCGCGTGCCTTAGGTATTTGGCCAATTTAGCTTTCGTACACTTTACTTTTCATCATCTTATTCACCTATATTCTCCGATGTTGTTCCGCCAAGGAGTGTTTACTCTCGCGGTTAGGAGTAAAAGAGTGTTAGTTACTCCAGATGATGACAAAGATAGAGGGTGGTATGTCCGGTATGTTGCTGTCCCTACTGCAGGTTTAGTAGGTGAAGAAAATCTCCCCTTCCCTGAGAAGTTGAACTTTGCACGTGAGTACAATTTTTCTCACTTTTCTTTTCTTCACTTTTGATGAACTTTCAGTACCGTAACTGTTTCTTCTTCTTTTGTAGCAACCATGGGAACCATCGAGAATGTCTCCAGTTTTCGTGATTGGGTAGAAAAACTCTTGTCAATCGCTCCTTTAGAAGAACATTCGTGGAACTACCTCTCTTTGAGGTTTGGTTGGAAGATGAAGACCCATGGTAAGTGAAGTTTTTTGTTTTTATTTCTTCTCTTTTTGAGCTTTATCTGACCCCTTTTATTTGGTAGGGTTTCCTGCTCGTGGAGTTTCTGATGCGGCTGTGTCCACTTCAAGGCTGTCTCTGGCTAAGGCCCAGGAGATCATTGCTAGTTCCTCATCGTCGAAAAGAAAAGCAAGTGGGTCCAAGACCTTAGAGGAGGAAGAGGAAGATGAGGGTTCGCTGGTCCATAGGTCACGTAGGAGGAGGGTGGTCTCTGATGATGAATATGCACTCGTTGTTGATTCTCCTGTGCCTGAATCAGAACTTTCCGCTCCTGAAGATGTAACTCCTGCTCCTGTTCGCGAGTATGTTGATCACCTCTTCCAACAAGGTTTTGGTACCATCTCTGATGAAGCTCCTTTTGCTGTTTTCTCTCCTCCTGCTGCTAAGAAACTTTTGTTTATTGCTCCCGTTGTTTCCTCTGCTCCCATTTCCGTTCTTGCTCCCGTTGATGCTCCTCAACCTACTCCGTCTGTGGCTTCTTCGCCCGCCCCCACTTCCGTGCCTTCTGCTGTTGAAGTAGGGTCTTCCAGCAGGTGGTGATGAAGCAAGTTACAATAGAGGTTCCTGCGGTGGGCAACCTCTTGAAAAAGTCAGGCCAGACTGATGTATGGTTAAAGCCATTGATAGGTTCGACTGAGAAGTCTAAGTTGGAAAGCCACAGCTCCCTGACTTGGATGAACGATATTGTGCACTCGTCCTTAAAGGTAAAACTTTCTTGTCCTCCATATGTACTTATATATATTCTTACCGTATCTAATTTATCATTTTATGTAGATCAACCTTATAGGCACAAATCTAATGAAGAGAATTTTTCAAACGGAGCAAGCAGCAAATAACTTCCATATTAAGGCTGATAATTGGAAGGAGCAGTACGAGAGTTTACAGCTTTACATGGAAGCAATGGAGGAGGAAAAGTGTACCTTGGAGCGGTAAGTAAGGGTTATGGCATCAGAACTGGCCGTTAAGAAGGCGTCTTTGAACCAGGCAGGTAAGGACAAAAGTGTCTTAGAATCTTCATTTGCGGAGCAACTTTCCCGTGCCATAGAGGAGATTAGTAGCCTGAAGGCTTTGTTGTACCAGAAGGAGGTGTACTCTGGAGAACTTGTTCAATTGCTCACCCAAACCCACGAAGACCTCCGTAACTCTTCAGAGAAGGTCCATTTCTGGAAAGATCCATCGCTCCTTTACAGGCCTCTCATGATGTTACCGTGGCTGAAAGAGCTGAGCTAAGAGCTGAAGCTGAACAATAGGAAAAAGACTACGAGGATCTTGATGACAAAGCATCCTTCGATGTTAGCTGGGCTTATTTGAATGCCCGTCTTGACACATTATCAGAAATGGGCCAAGAGGGTTTTGACTTGGAAGCCGAAATTGCTCAAACCAGAGAGACGATTGAGAAGTCTCAGCAAAGTCAGAATTTCTCTTCACCTGAGGCTGAGGTCCCTGCTGCTCGTGTCTTGCCATCTCAAGCCGCTCCTCCTGCCAGTGTAGACAACCCCCCATCTAGTGAAAAAGTTTAGGGAACTTGGTTCTTCTTCTTTGTTTTTTTTTTTTGCAACAATTGGTGGTTACTCCGGTCCCATTGGGGGTAAAGTTCAGTCCTTTGTAAGTCCCCAACTGAAAACTTAGGGGCAACTTTTGTATAAACAAATTAGGCTTAGACTAAGTTAATACTTAGTTTTTTTCCACTCTATATTAATAGTAATATTGGCATGACTTTCGATTCCTTTGAGTATTCGTTTTCACTCTTAAATCTTTGCATGCTTTCTTTTTGAGGTTTTTGGCTTACCTCTAAGTTTTTGACTTTGCATTTTAAAAAATGCTTAGATTTTTCGTACCTTTTCATAATAGACACGATTTATAAAAGAGGGACCTTTTTCGATCGACACTTAATAAAGAAGACGTCTCAACTTCATAACGGTGTAAATATACAAAAGAGATAGGAATTTCACATGTTTTTCTTTGACAATGTTTTTAAGAAAGTCTTTGTATTGTTTCGAACTTTCGCAACATTTTACATGTGTTTGTGTATCATCCATAACTCATTTGCACTTGTTTTTCTTACAATAGATTTTGTATAAACTTGTACTCGTAACTGTTTTTCTTTTGTAATAGCTTTTTCGAATTAATACAAGGGATAACTGTTTTCATTTATAACAGTTTTTTGAATAAATATACGGGTATGAATTTTTACCCTTAATTGTTTTTGTTTACAACATTTTTTGAATAAATACAAGGATAATGCTTTCTCATCTGTAACTGTTTTTATTTACAATAGTTTTTGAATATGTACAAGGATGTGAATTTTTATCCGTATCTAATATTTTTCCCTTAACCTAAACATTCGTTTACATTTACGAATATATTTTTTTGAAGGTTTTTGAATCATGCTTTGTGTTTTTTGTCTTTGGCTTTTTGATTTTGCTCATAGTACTTGACTTTTTGGGAAGATGGATCTTCAGGCTTGAACTTTGACTTTTTGATAGTCTTGTTTGCTTCTTCTTTTCCTTCCATACTGTATAGTTGTGATGATCCAAAAGGGGCATCCCGTATATTCTATCTAATTCTGTGTTCCGAGGTCGTGAAAACCTTCTTCTATCTCACCTCGATTTGCGTGCACCACCCATGTGTGTAGCCAGGAAGCCTTTATGTGAAAAGCTGATAAAAATGAAAATTTTGTATTGGAAATTTGAATAAAGTTGACTTCAGTCAACGTTTTTGGTAAACGGACTCGGAACCGTGATTTGATGGTACCAGAGGGTCCGTAGGAAAATATGGGACTTGAGCGTATGCCTAGAATCGAATTCCGAGGTCCGAGAAATGAATTTTTAAAGAAAATTGTTTTCTGAAAAATATAAAGATTTTTGAAAATGAAATTTGAGGTGAAGCATGTGAAATCGGGCCCGCATTACGATTCCGAAGCCCGGTACAGGTGCGATATTATTTATATGTGTTATCTGTGAAATTTGGTAAGAAACAGACTTAATTTGACGTGATTCGGACCTTAAATGCAAAACTTAATGTTTAAAGAAGTTTGAAGAATTTTCATGGATTTTTAGTTTAATTCATCGTGTTAATGTTGTTTTATATGGTTTGAAACCTCGAGTGAGTCTGTGTTAGGGTATATGACTTGTGTGTGTGGTTGGATAGGGCCCGAAGGGCCTTGGGTACGTTTAGGATGCTCATCGGCTGTTATTAGAACTTGGGAGACAATTGAACCGTTGCTGGTTCTGGTGTCTCGCACCTGCGATGGACCTTCCGCAGGAGCGGAGAGGAGCTCACAGGTGCGGAACTTATCCCAAACCCCCAATCCTCGCAGGTGCGGTTAGATTTCCACAGGTGCGGAGCCGCGGGTGCGGCCATTTGACCGCAGGTGAGACCCCAGGCTTTTTAGTGGGTTTTCGCACCTGCGATGGTAGTTCCGCAGGTGCGGTCCCAAGGGCGCATGTGCGGAATTTTTGGGCATTATATCAAATCTGAGGGTTTATGTTATTTTCACCATTTTTGAATTGGGGAGCTCGGGAAAGGCGATTTTTAGAGGCTTTTGCACCTGGATAACTTGGGTAAGTGATTTCTATCCATTATAGACCAATTTCCATGTTTCCAATCTTAAATCCAACCTTTAATTTCGAAATTTTTGGGTAGAAAATGGGATAAACTTCATAGACCTAATTATTGAGTTTTGATTGGGGTTTTTACCTCCGATTTGAGAGATTTTCATATGTTTAGACTCGTGAGTGAATGGGTGTCAGGAAAATATAATTTTTACCCGATTCCGAGACGTGGGCCCAGGGAACTTTTTGGGCAATTTTCCTAATTTCACATTTTAGCTTCGAATTTATTAGTTAAACTAGTTGCTTGTAGTATTATTTACACGATGCTATTGATTTGATTAGATTTGGGTCATTTGGAGTCGGATACTCGTGGCAAGAACGTGATTTCAAGTTTTATTTGAGCGGTTGAGGTAAGTATCTTTCCTAATCTTGTGTGAGGGAATTACCCCTTAGGATTTGAGTCATCTATGTTGATTGTAGTCCGTGTACGCGAGGTGACGAGTGCATGCTCGAACTTGTTTGTGGAAAGTTGACCCTTTAGGAATCTTAGGTCCTTATATTCGTAGAGTATGAATTGTCCTTATCATGATTGAATTTCCTAATTTCTAGTGTCATCTTTATCTTCTTAAATGTGAAAGTTCTTACTTTCGGATTTACCCCTTTTGCCTACTTGACTCCTAATTGACTTATCTGAAGGTTTCATATCTCAAATTTGCAATTACCTTCATCTCAAACTACAACTGTTTTGGTTTTAAATGAAGTTATGATTATTCTCTGTTGCTTGTCCTTAATTGGAAATTGTTGAATATTCTCGTGACTGCTCAACCTTAAAAGAAGTTTAGATATTATATACCTTTGTGACTTGCCCTTATATGGAGTTATCGGATTTGTGTGGATTTCTTGTTGTTCACCCGTGTAATTAGGTGCGGCTGTTACATGCTATTTTCCTTCCTTGTTGAGTGATTCGTAATATTCCTAGCTCCCCTTATTATGCTTATTTCTCGTGAACTAGTTTTTCCTATCTTATGGTCGAAGGTTCTTGAGTTGATGTATTAATTGTATCTTGAACTGTTGCCATTGTTGTTGTTGTACTTGTTGTGGTGATGCATAAGGTTTCTGTCGTGCCGTGTTTACTATTGATATTGCACATGCGGTGTGATAATGCGGGATACGAGATTGAGTGTTGTGCATGTGGCGTGACAAGGTGGGAACATGTTTATGCACGTGTGGCGAAATAAGGCGGGCATATATTGTACTATTGCACACGTGGNGAAATCATGTTAGGACACCTGCACAAGCATACACATAGTTAAGTACTACTAATGGGTTCAGGACTCCTTGTTGTTGTCAAGTATAGATATTCTTGTTGTGCTTACCATATGGGTGGGAACGACCCAATTGGCACGTGAGTCGTCCCTGCAGTTAGTACTCGAATGAGGGCGCAAGATGCCAAGTGTTAGGGTTCGGATATTGGGAACCGCAAATGGTGATTTGTCCGAGGTTCGGAACCTCGTGGAGATGACTATGAATTTGATGTAGAAGTGGTTGAAGTTGTTGAGTCATTACATGCACGTGTTATATATTTACATGCCGGAATTGTCTATGTTCTATTCAGTCTTTGTGATACTTCATAGTTTCCGCTGATACTTATTGTTTTCCTTCTTTAACGAATTCACTGTCTTGTTAGCTATATTGCGTAGTCTTTATGTGTATATCATTGTTTCCCTGATTCCTATATTGATACTTGTTCAGTTTTTATTAGACCAGTGGGTGTCTTGACTAGTCCTCATCACTACTTCACCAAGGTTAGTCTTGATACTTACTGGGCACCTCTGTGGTGTGCTCATACTACTCTTCTGCACATTTTTGTGCAGATTCCAGGTTTTCGCATAGCCGGTCGATTGATTGTCAGTAGCGCGGTGGCTGTTGTGGAGACTCAAGGTAAAACCGCTTCAGCGTTCGCGGTTTCGGAGTCACCATCTTATATTTTGTTTGCACTGTTGTACCTATTTCTGAACAGTGGCATTTTTAGGAGTTTTAGTGTAAATTCTTAAAAGCTTGTGACTTGTACTTCTAGGTTTTGGGAATATAAGATGTGTAAAGAATTATTTATTTCATAAAAGTATTAGATTCTATTTATTATTGTTGTTATTCCAGAATATTAGGCTTACCTAGTCCTTATGACTAGGTGCCATCACGATACCCAACGGATGGAAATTTGGGTTGTGACAAGTTGGTATCAGAGCTCTAGGTTCATAGGTGCTACGAGTCATAAGCGAGCTTAGTAGAGTCTTGCGGATCGGTATAGAGACATCTGTACTTATCTTCGAGAGGCTACGAGACTGTTAGGATAACTTCACTTCCTTCTTTCCTATCGTGCGAGTTCATTGATCTTGAAGTTTGAAATTTATCATTCCATTCTCTCACAGATGGTGAGGACGCGAGCTGCAGATTCTGAGGATGTTACCCCCGGAGTAGATGCCGCCAGGGGCAGAGGTAGAGTCAGAGGTTGACGAGGGGCACGTGCCGCAGCTAGAGCACCTGCCAGAGCAGTCGTTGAGGAGCCGCCAACAGTTCCAGTTGGGGTACCTGAGGCGCCTGTTGTTACACCCGGACTTCAGGAGACCTTGGCACAGTTCTGGGATGTGATTGGTACCTTAAATCAGGCGAGATTGATTCCGAGTGCTCCAGCTACTTCACAGGGCGGGAAAGGAGCTCAGACTCCCATCGCCCATACTCCGGAGCAGCGAGATCAGGTTGGTTAGGTTCTAGGTTTCATGGAAGCACAACCTGGGATCCCAGTTCCGCCCGTGGTTAGGGCAGCAGCATCTGAGGAGGAACAACTTCGACTCAAGAGGTACAAGAAGTACCATCCTCCTACCTTCAGTGGATTGTGACAGATGATGCCCAGGGTTTCCTGGAGGAATGTCACCGCATTCTTCGTACTATGGGTATTGTGGAGACGAGCGGGGTTGCTTTCATTACGTTGTAGCTTAGGGGAGCGGCTTATCAGTGGTGGCGGGCATATGAGTTGGGTAGCCCAGCCGAGTCAGCTTCACTTACATGGGGTCAGTTTTTAGAGATGTTCTTGAGTGAGTTTGTACCTCAGTCCCTCCGAGATGCATGGTGCGCGGAGTTTGAGCGGATGCGCCAGGGCACTATGTCAGTGTCAGAGTATGCCGTCAAGTTCAGTGATTTGTCCAGGCATGCACCTAATTTGGTTGCTACAATTAGAGAGCGTGTTCGCAGATTCATTAAGGGCCTCAGGTGTGATATTCGGTTAAGCATGGCTCGGGAGTTAGAGTCAAATATTTCATTTCAGTAGGTGGTAGGGATTGCTCACAGAGTTGAGGGCATGTTGGATCGTGAGAGAGACGACATGCGGGACTATGATAGAGATGTCAGACGAGGTCAAGAGAGAGAGGGCAGAGAGGTGAGGAGGCCTTGTGGGCCGGAGAGATTTATTGGTACTTATTATGGAGGCAGGGTACGACACGGTAGAGGTTTTATGGGTCAGCCAGTTCAATTTGCATTGCCGGCTTCGCATGGGGTTTCAGGTGCTCGTGGGTCTCAGAGTACTCGGGCTGCGCAGTTTCCACAGCCACATCAGTAGAGAGGTTGTTTCGAGTGTGGAGATATCATCCACAGGGTGAGAGATTGTCCCAGGCTCCGGGTAGATGTGTTACAGCAGGGTATTCAGGCGAGTAGAGGGCACCCAAGAGGGGGAGGCCCGGCCCATTGATGTGTTTCGTATAGTAGGCTGGAGGCCGTTGTGCCAGATGTTACAGTACAAGTATGCTTTGTTTTCTTATAGAGGGGAACCATTTGTATTTCATTATAGCTTTGCTGGTCGGGACGAGTTCCCTCATTGTTGTTCCGTTTATGAGTGTGTTTCATGCTTTGCACTCTATTTTTGTGTTTGCTCCTGTTGGGAGATTCTGTAAGTAGTAGTCCAAGTCTATTGTTTGTCTCTATTCAGTATTAAGAGATATGATACTAGTAGTAAATTCCTGTTGTCCAATACGGTAAGTTTGATGTGATTCCTGAGTATTTTGTTTACGAGTTGTGATTTGATACTCCATCGAGATGTGAGATCAGCTAGCGTAATGATTTTTATCAGCTGAGATGAATTAGTGGAGGAATTTCAATTGGTATGATATATTTTCGGTATGTGATTTAGAGTTGAGGGCGAGCTCCTCGTGATATTTGTGATCCGATATGTTGGACCAGGTTGAGTACCACAGTGGAAATTTTATCAGGATGGTATCCTTGTGATTTGTTCATGTGCTTTAGTTCCTTCCTTGTTATGTTGTTGTGTAAGTTAGCATTGATAGAGAGTTGTGCCTGTCGGGCTTGTTTGGTAGTTTCCTTATGTGTTTCTCCTTTAATATTCAGTCATTTTCATTTTGTGCTCCTTGAGTTTTATCTTGCGGGGTGTGCCCGGTGGTGTTAGTTGTGGCTTGGTGATTTTGCTGTCAAGGTTATGAAGTCTTCGTGTTTCTTGCTTTATTATCAGTGTGATGGAGGTTGGGAATATAGTTCTATCGGATATGAGGCTAATTGCCAATGCTGAGTTGATTTCGGGCAGCCATTGCGACCCAAGTGTTATTATGAGCCTATGTGTGATGTGTTATATTGTGTGCTCATGCCTTATGGGTATAGTCATGAGTTAATGCAGCTGGTTGGGGATAATGTCGGATGTGGATTTAGAATCGGGTATTTTAGAAATGAGTAGAAGGTGAGAAATTGAGGTATGAGGATTATTGGTAGTAATAGAAAGATAAATTGCGGTTGTGGTGGTGTCGTCAGTCTTATGTAGATTGGGGTGACGTGGGATAACCTGCGGGTGTGTGTTGGAAATGCGCAATCAGTGATTTGATGAGTTCAAGTGAATCTTAGCACGTTCGAGGACGAACGTTTGTTTAAGAGGGGGAGATTTTGATGACCCAAAAGGGGCATCCCGTATATTCTATCTAATTCTGTGTTCCGAGGTCGTGAAAACCTCATTCTATCTCACCTTGATTGGCGTGCGCATCCCGGGCGTGTAGCCGGGAAGCCTTTATGTGAAAAGCTGATAAAAATGAAAATTTTATATTGGAAATTTGAATAAAGTTGACTTCAGTCAATGTTTTTAGTAAACGGACTCGGAACCGTGATTTGATGGTCCTGGAGAGTCCGTAGGAAGATATGGGACTTGAACGTATGCCCGGAATAGAATTCCGAGGTCCCAGGTCCGAGAAATGAATTTTTAAAGAAAATTGTTTTCTGAAAAATATAAAGGTTTTTGAAAATGAAATTTGAGGTGAAACCTGTGATATCGGGCCTGCATTACGATTCCGAAGCCCGATACAGGTTCAATATGATTTATATGTATTATATGTGAAATTTGGTACGAAACGGACTTAATTTGACATGATTAGGACCTTAAATGCAAAACTTAATGTTTATAAAAGTTTGAAGAATTTTCATGGATTTTTAGTTTAATTCATCGTGTTGGTGTTGTTTTATGTGGTTTGAAACCTTGAGCGAGTCCGTGTTAGGTTATATGACTTGTGTGTGTGGTTGGACGGGGTTCCGGGGGCCTTGGGTACGTTTAGGATGCTCATCGGGTGTTATTAGAACTTGGGAGACAGCTGAACCATTGCTGGTTCTGGTGTCTCGCACCTGCGATGGACCTTCCGCAGGTGTGGCGAGGAGCTCGCAGATGCGGAACTTAGCCCAAACCCCCAATCCTCGCAGGTGCGGTTAAATTTCCGCGGGTGCGGAGCCGCGGGTGCAGCCATTTGACCGCAGGTGCGACCCCAGGCTCTTTAGTGGGTTTTCGCACCTGCGATGGTAGTTCCGCAGGTGCTGGACCGCAGGTGCGGAATTTCTGGGCATTATATCAAATCCGAGGGTTTATGTTATTTTCACCATTTTCGAATTGGGGAGTTCGGGAGAGGCGATTTTTGGAGGCTTTTGCACCTGGGTAACTTGGGTAAGTGATTTCTATCCATTATTGACCAATTTCCATGTTTTCAATCTTAAATCCAACCTTTAATTTCAAAAATTTTGGGTAGAAAATGGGATATACTTCATAGACCGAATTATTGAGTTTTGATTGGGTTTTTGACCTCCGATTTGAGAGATTTTCATATGTTTAGACTCGTGAGTGAATGGGTGTGCGAAAAATATAATTTTTACCTGATTCCGAGATGTGGGCCCGGGGAACTTTTTGGGCAATTTTCCTAATTTCGCGTTTTAGCTTCGAATTTATTAGTTAAACTAGTTTCTTGTAGTATGACTTACACGATGCTATTGATATGATTAGATTTGGGCCATTGGGAGTCGGATACCCGTGGCAAGAACGTGTTTTCAAGTTTGATTTGAGCGGTTGAGGCAAGTATCTTGCCTAACCTTGTGGGG
>ML517578.1:0-30001 GCA_005239535.1 Nicotiana rustica
ACCATCTTCTCTGCCTCAAATTCAACTCTTTTTGCTTGAACAAGTACTGAAGACTCTTATGATAAGTGGACATCTCACACGCCACGCCATACATGTAGTGCCTCCAAATATTCAGTGCATGGACAATGGCTACCAACTCTAAATCATGCACTGGGTAGTTCTTCTCATGAATTTTCAACAGCCTCGAAGCATAATCAATGACCTTTCCATCCTGCATTAATACAACACCAAGCCCAATACGGGAAGCATCGCAATAGACTGTATAAGGCCTTGAACCTTTGGGCAAAACCAATACTGGTGCCGTAGTCAGAGTTGTCTTTTTTTTTAGCCTCTAAAAGCTCGCCTCACACTCGTCCCACCATCTGAGCTGGGCACCCTTCTGGGTCAACCTAGTCATTGGGGCTGCAATAGATGAGAACCCCTCCATGAACCGACGGTAATAGCCTGCTAATCCCAAAAAACTCCGAATCTCTGTAGCTAATGCTGGTCTAGGCCAGTTCTTGACTGCCTCAATCTTCTTCGAGTCAACCTGAATACCCTCTACTGACACGACATGACCCCGGAATGCAACTGAACTCAACCAGAACTCACACTTTGAAAACTTTGCATAAAGCTGACTATCCTTCAGAGTCTGAAGAACCACTCTGAGATACTGCTCGTTCTCGTCCTGACTGCGGGAGTATATCAACATATCATCAATGAATACTATCAGGAACGAGTCCAAATAAGGCCTAAACACTCGGTTCATCAAGTCCATAAAATCTGCTGGGGCATTCATCAACCCAAACGACATCATAAGGAACTCGTAATGCCCGTACCGAGTGCGGAAAGCTGTCTTAGGGACATCGGATGCCCTAATTTTCAACTGATGGTAGCCAGATCTCAAGTCTATCTTTGAAAATACCTTGGCACCTTGAAGCTGATCGAAAAAATCATCAATCCTTGGCAGTTGATACTTATTCTTGATTGTAACCTTGTTCAGTTGCCGGTAATCAATGCACATCCTCATCAAACCATCCTTTTTCTTCACAAACAACACTGGAGTACCCCAAGGGGAAACACTAGGTCTAATGAAACCCTTCCCAAGAAAATCCTGCTACTATTCCTTTAACTCTTTCAACTCTGGCGGGGCCATGCGATACGGCGGAATAGAAAAGGGCAGGGTGCCCGGAGCCAGATCAATGCGAAAGTCAATGTCCCTGTCAGGTGGCATCCCCGGCAGGTCTGAAGGGAAAACCTCGGGAAACTCATGAACAACGGGCACAAAATCAATAGAGGGAACCTCAACACTGGAATCACGCACATAAGCCAAATAAGACAAACACCCCTTCTCGACCATACGCTGAGCCTTCACGTACGAAATAACAATGCGGGTAGAATGACCAGGAGTTTCTTTCCACTCCAAACGGGGCAAATCTGGCAAGGCTAAGGTCACCGTATTGGAATGACAATTCAAGATGGCATGATATGGGGACAACCAGTCTATCCCCAATATAACATCAAAGTCGACCATACCCAAAAACAACAAATCAACACGGGTCTCAAGACCCCCAATCACCACAACACAAGAACGATGGACACGATCAACCATGATAGAATTACCGACTGGTGTAGATACATAAGCAGAAATACTCAGTGGATCACTAGGAATGACCAGGTATGGTGCAGAATAAGAGGACATATATGAACACGTAGACCCTAGGTCAAATAGCACTGAAGCATCTCGATCACAAACCCGAATAGTACCTGTAATGACTGCGTCTGAAGACTCAACCTCTGGCCTGGCTGGGAGAGCATAACATCAGGGTTGGGTCCCACCACCCTGGGAGGCCGGCCTGCTGCTAGCTGGCCTCCACCTTTGGCGGCCTGAGTTCCACCTCTATGACCTCTACCTCCACCTCTAGCACCTCTACCCCCACCTCTAGCTGGCTCGGCAAGCTGTGGAACACCTGGTGCCTGTACGATGGCACAGGAACCATGATGCTGAGAACTACCTGATGCTCGAAGGCGAAATCTGGCAAGGTGGCCTGGATCGCCACAAGTGTAACATGACCTCGGCTACTGAGGGAGCTGAATCTGACCCTGTCGACCTGAATGACCACCCCGGAAACTCTGATGCTGCGGTGAACTGATGGGAGCTGGTGGCGCACTGTAAGTCTGCTGATCAGGATAGTGCGGCTAATAACCGCGACCACCCAAAGTACCATGGGAAACCTGAAGAGCTGAATGAAAAGGTCTGGGAGGATGACCTCTTTCTGAAGAATCCCTGCCCCTGTATGAGGCTCCACTGAAACTATTGAAATGATGGGGAATCTTGTAAGCCCCCTTACCACCACCCTATGACAGAATCATCTCAATCCTCCTGGCCCTATTGGCCGCATCCTGGAACGATATGTCTGTACCTGACTCTCTAGCCATCTGAAGTATGATAGGCCAGGCCAAATCCTTCAATAAATCTCCGAACCCTCTCCCTATCAGTGGGAAGTATCATAAGAGCATGTCGAGCTAGAGTGATGAATCTTGTCTCGTATTGAGTGAATGACATAGATCTCTGCTAGAGACGCTCAAACTTTCTCTAGAGGTCCTGTCTCCGAGTAATGGGAAGGAAATTCCCCAGAAATACCTCTGAGAACTGAGTCCAAGTCAAAGGTGTATATCCAGCTGGTTTGGCTAGGCAATAATCTCTTCACCAACTCTTGGCTGCGCCCGATAACCGAAAAGTAGCAAAGTCAACCCCGTTGGACTCCACTATGCCCATGTTCCAAAGAAGCTCGTGGCAGCTGTCCAAATAATCCTGGGGGTCCTCTGATGGTGAACCAGTGTAAGTAGCAGTAAATAACTTGGTGAACATGTCCAGTCTCCACAGAGCATCTGCTGACATAGGCGCTCCCTCTGCTACTGGTGCTGCAATACCCGACTGAGCTACTCCGGCTGGCTAAGATGCTGGAGTCTGTAACTGTGGAGCTAGCTGCTCTGGCACGCGGGCGGCAGGAGTCTGGGAACCTCCCCCAGCTCGAGAGATGGCTGGTGCTGTAGGAAGAAGACCCACCTGTGCTACACCCTCCATGAGTCTGACTAGACGGACAAGGGCGTCCTGAAGCACTGGGGTAGCTATGAACCCCTTTGGGACCTAAGCTGGTCTAACTGGGACTGCCGAGACTAGGACCTCCTCGCCAGACCCGACCTGAGGGTCCCCCACTTGGGCTGCTGCTCTAGGCTGAGCCCGACCCCTGCCTCGTCCTCTAGCACGACCTCGTCCTCGACCTCGACCCCGAGTAGGAGCTGTAGCAGGAGTGTGAGGCTGCTGGGCGGAACCAAGGGAAGCACGCGTCCTCTCCATCTGCGAGAGAATAGAATAGAAACTCAATCAGTACTCGGAATCATAGCGCAAGATAAAGAAGAAAAGAAATATGGAGTCATCCTAACTTTGCAGTCTCTAGGGGATAAGTACAGACGTCTCCGTACCGATCCCTCAGACTCTACCAAGTTGTCCGTGAATTGTGAGACCTAAGTAACCTAGTGTTCTGATACTAACTTGTCACGCCCTGAAATCCCACCATCGGGCCGTGATGGTGTCTAACGTTGAACCCGCTAGACAAGCAAACGTATGTAGATAAACTAGCATGAAAATCTCAACTTTTCAGAATAATTTAAAACACTTCGACATTAAATCAACGGAACTAAATACAGTTTTAAGCTAAGTAGAGACAATCACAATATATCGACGCAAAATTTCCCAAACCTGGAGTAACAAACTCACGAACTGTCTAAGAGTGCTAAATACAAGTCTGAAAGGGAATACATGTCTGCCCTTGAAACTAAAGGAAAAACAAGACAGAATCGAAGGCAAAGGGGATGGAAGAGACGCCAAGGCTCACGAATGCTAGTGGGTATACCTTGAAGCCTCTATGATGAGATGGAAGACACTCCCACTAATGATGTCCTCCGGGTCCGGCTGCGAAATCTGCATAACATAAAGAAGTGCAGGTGTACCATCAGTACAACCGACCTCATGTACTGAGTAAGTGCCTAGCCTAACCTCGGCGAAGTAGTGATGAGGCTAGAACCAGAGCACCAAATAAACCTGTGCAGTTCAAATAAATATATATACACATATATACAACGAATAGGGAATATAGGGACAAAACAATTAACAAAGGAAGGGGAACATGTTGTGGGGAGATAATAGTTTCATATAAGAAATCTCAATAATGAAAAGAACAGCAAGCCCGCACCTCAACAATGAAAAGAAATCACAAACTTGCACGGCATCACCCTTCGTGCTTTTACTCTCGTCCTCACTATGCAATGTATAATGTAATCAATGTAACTCATCACACGTCATCACCCTTTGTTCTTTTACTCTCTTCCTCACTATGAAATGTATAATGTAATCAATGAACATCGGTACGGAATGGTACATTGTACGACACGACATCACCCTTCGTGCTTTACACTCTTTCCTCACAACGTCAAACAATGCACGACATCACCCTTCGTGCTTTAACACTCTTCCTCACCCAAACATCAATCACAAACAAGGGCAAGGGAGTAAACAGAACAAGTATAGAAATCTCGGCAAGGGAACAATAACAGAAATATCAACATCCCAGCAAGGGAGACAATATCAAACAATGCACGAAATCACCCTTCGTGCTTTTACTCTCTTCCTCACCAAGAAAAGTGCACGGCATCATCCTTCGTGTTTTAACACTTTTCTTCACCCAAACAGCAATCACAAACAAGGAAAGGAAGTAAACATAATAGATATAGGGATCCTGGCAAGGGAACAATAATAAAACAATTAAATCCCGGCAAGGAAACATCAATGAAACAATTTAATACCGGCAAGGATATAATTCAATAACTCTTTCTCTTTCTTTCACTTTTATTTCCATGATTTTTCTATCACTTGAGCCAACGCTCCAAAGACTGTAATATCTCATATTTCGTCCTTATTCAATTCACAATTTGAGCCAATTCTCCAAAGAAATAATATCCCATATTTCTTCATTGTTCGTTAAAATTTGAGCCAATGCTCCAACAGAGTTTACAAAATACAATTTCCTTCACATATTCTTCACAACTTATAGAAATCATCAATTAAGCATGGAAATTATCACAAAATCAGAATATTCACAATATAAAGACTCACGATCATGATAGACACCGATGCATAGATACTCGTCACCATGCCTATACATCATATTTGGCAATTAGCAGGTAGCAAATTATACTCAACTCCTATTCGCTCAAGCTAAGGTTAGACCGAACACTTATCTCGGGTCCGAAGTATAGCAATCAACCCGAAACCACACGTTTGCCACAAAAATCTGACTCCAAATGGCCCAAATCTATTCAAATAAATTTCATACCGCAAATAACATCTCATGCAATTGGTTCTACTATTCAATTCGAGGTTACGACGCGAAATTAGGTGAAATAACCAAAACGCCCCTCAGGCCAGTATACCGGAGTCGGGTAAAATTTACATTTTCAGAACCCTCGAACCCTCACGAGTCTAGCCATATAAAAAATCTATTAATTCAGAGGTCAATCACCCACTCAAACCCCAATTTTAGAAAAAACCTAAGTTCTACCCAATTCACCCAATTTCACCCATGAAAATCTTTGATTTTAAGTTGAATAATAATTGAAAAGAAATGAGTGAAAACCACTTACAACTGATTTGGAAGAGTCTTGTTCTTTGGAAAAATCTTCTAGGAGTCTTGAATTTGAGAAATTATGAAGTGTGAAGAAAAATTCTCGGTTTTGTACAGTGCAGGCCACTAGTTGGCATCACAAATGCGAACAGGTGTTTGCAATTGTGAACACCCATGCATGGAAATTGCGAAGAATACTTCGCATTTGCGATCAGTGTGCAGGAAGAGGGGCTTCGCCTTTGCGAAGATAGGTTCGCATTTGCGAATACTGTGCAGCCAGTGCACCTTCGCATTTGCGATGCTGGCTTCGCATTTGCGATCACTGCCAGCCAGTGCAATGTTCGCATTTGCGAAGCTTGCTAATCAGAACACCAGCAGATTTCCAAGTTCAAAAATGAACTCCGTGGCCCGTCCAGAACTCACCCGAGCCCTCGAGGCTCCAAACCAAATATACCAACGGGTCCCAAATCATAATACGGACTCGCTCGAGCCTTTGGAACACCCAAAAAAATTCTAAATCTCGAAGTCACACCCCTAAACCTCAAGAACCAAACTTAGGAATTTTATGTTTTCTAACTTCGCTAGCCACGTGCCGAACTGACCTATACATCTCGGAACGACACCAAATTTTACAGATTACTCACAGAACATCCTATGAACTTACCCGTGCGATCAAATCGCCAAAACAACATCATACACATAGAATTAAACCTCAACATCCATCAAATTTATCAAATTTCCCAAAAACATAAAACTTTCCATTTTTAAGCCCGAAACACGACAAACGAAATCCTATTTCAACCAAACTTTACAGAAAGTGCCTAAAACATATATAAGACCTATACCGGGCTCCGGAACAAAAATACGGGCCCGAGACCATTACTTTCTAATCAGATTTTATTTTAAATTTCCTTAAATATTTTCAGAAAATAATTTTTACTCCAAAAATTCATTTCTCGGGCTTGGGACCTCGAAATTCGATTTCGGGCATACGCCTAAGTCCCATATTTTCCTACGGACCCTCCGGGACCGTCAAATCACGGATCCGAGTCTGTTTACCCAAAATATTGACCGAAGTCAAATTTATTTATTTTAATATCAAATCTTAGCATTTTACAACGAATTTCATATTTAAGTTATCCGTCTACGTGCCCGGACTACGCACACAAATCGAGGCAATTATAAATGAGGTTTTCAAGGCCTCAGAAGTATGGGATGGGTAAGAACACAGGTAATGACCCTTTGGGTCGTCACACGTTCGTTCTCGAACAGGTCTAGAATCATACCTAGATTGCTGAATAAATGTGCATATCTGCTCCGCATGTCCTCCTCGGACTCCCAGGTCGCCTCCTCGACTGGTTGGCTATTCTACTGGACCTTTACGACAGAAACTCTCTTGGACCTCAATTGGCCGTCCTGTCTATTGATAATGGCAATTGGCTCCTCCTCGTAGCCCAAACTCTCATCCAACTGAATAGTTCTGAAATCAACCATGCGAGAGAAATCGGAGTGGTACTTCCGGAGCATGGACACACGAAAAATTGGATGAATTCCTAATAAACTGGGAGGTAAGGCTAGCTGGTAAGCAACCTCCCCAACTCGCCTAAACACCTCGAAGGGGCCTATAAACTGCGGACTCAGCTTGCCCTTCATAGGCGAGATTTTCAACAAGACCCTATCTCCCTCCATAAATAATACATCACGCGCCCTCTGATCTGCGTAACTCTTCTGTCTTGACTGAGAGGTGCGGAGCCTCTCCTGAATCAACTTCACTTTCTCCAAAGTATCCCTCACCAGGTCGATGCCGTATAACTTAGCTTCTCCAGGCTAAAACCACCCGATAGGAGAATGACATCACCGACCATACAAAGCCTCAAATGGTGCTATCTCAATGCTGGACTGGTAACTATTATTGTAAGCAAACTCGGCCAAAGGCAAGAACTGGTCCTACTGACCCCCGAAATCAATCACACATGCCCTGAGCATATCCTCCAATATATGAACTGTACGCTCTGACTGACCATCAGTTTGAGGATGAAATGCTGTGCTGAGGTTTATTTGGGTATCCATATCACTATGTAATGCTCTCCAGAAGTGCGAGGTAAACTGAGGACCTCGATCTGATATAATGGACCCCGACACACCGTGCAACCGGACTATCTCCCGAATGTAGATTTGGGCCAACCTCTCAGAAGTATAAGTAGTAGCTACTATATTGAAATGCGCAGATTTGGTCAATCTATACCCAATGACTCAAACCGCGTCAACATTTCACAATGTCTGAGGCAACCCAACCACGAAGTCCATAGTGACGTGCTCCCATTTCCACTCCGGAATGGGCATCTGTTAAAGTAGGCCTCCTGGCCTCTGGTGCTCATACTTCAACTGCTGGCAATTAAGAAACCTAGACACATAATCACCCAATATCCTTCTTCATTCGCCTCCACCAGTAATGCTGCTTTAAATCACGATACATCTTCGTAGCACCAGGATGAACAGAATACCGAGAACTTTGTGCCTCCTCTAGAATCCTCTCCCTCAGGCCATCAACCTTAGGAACAGATAAGAGGCCCTGAAGTCTCAGAACACCATCCTCGCTAATAATAATCACCTTGGCCCTGCCCTGAACCACTATCTCTCATAGCTCAGCCAAACACAAATCATCATACTACTGAGCCTTAATCTCCCCCAATAACGAAGACTGAGCGACTATATGTGCAAGAACTCGACGAGGCTCTGAAAGGTCTAATCTCACCAGGCGATTAGCCAGGGACTTAATGTCCAAGGCTAGAGGTCTCTCCTCTACTGCAATATAAGCCAAACTACCCATACTCTCTGCCTTCCTACTCAAAGCATCTGCTACCACGTTTGCCTTGACCGAGTGATAAAGAATGTTTATATCATAATCCTTCAACAACTCAAGCCACATGCGCTGCCTCAAATTAAGATCCTTCTGCTTGAACAAGTGCTGCAAGCTATGGTGGTCTGTAAAAACCTCACAGGACACTCCATACATGTAGTGCCTCCAAAACTTAAGAGCATGAACAATCGCCGCCAACTCCAAGTCATGCATAGGATAATTATTCTCATGAACCTTTAGCTGGAGCGAATCATAAGCAATAACTCTCATTTCTTGCATCAATACACACCCCACGCGAGCGTCGCAATATATTGTATACATCCCAGAACCAGAAGGCAATACCAGAATTGGTTCTCAGCTCAATGTTCTCTTGAGCTTCTGAAAGCTCGCCTCACACTCGTCGGACAACCGAAACTCACACTTGGAGAACATAGCCTGCTAGGCCCAAGAACATAGCAATGGGGCTGTAATGGATGAAAAGCCCTCCACAAATCACCGATAGTAGCCTGCTAGGCCCAAGAAACTTCTGATCTCTGCAGCTGTAGTAGGACGTGGCCAGCCCTGAACTGCCTCAATCTTCTTAGGATCAACCTTGATACCCTCTCAAGATACTACATGTCTCAAGAATGCCACAGAATCCAACCAAAACTCACACTTGGAGAACATAGCATATAGTTCCCGTTCTTGCAAAGTCTAGAGCACAACTCTCAAATGCTGCTCGTGCTCCCCCAGACTACGTGAGTAAATCAAAATGTCATCAATGAAGAAAATGATGAAGGAATCAATATACGACCTGAACACCCTATTCATCAAGTCCATGCATGCCGCTGGAGCATTAGTCAAACCAAAGGACATCACCAGGAACTCATAATGGCCATATCGCGTACGAAAAGCAGTCTTCGGAACATCTGAAGCCCGAATCCTCAACTGATGATACCCCGATCTCAAAATCAATCTTAAAAAACACACGAGCACCCTGCAACTTGTCAAACAAATCATCGATGTGCGGCAAAGGATACTTGTTAATGGTAACCTTGTTCAAGTGGCGGTAATTAATACACATCCGCATAGACCCATTCTTCTTCTTTACAAATAGAACTGGAGCACCCCACGGTGATACACTAGGCCTGATGAACCCTTTAGCTAACAACTCCTCAAGTTGCTCCTCCAACTCCTTCCACTCCTCAGGGGCCATACGGTATGTGGGAATGGAAATAGGTTGAGTATGTAGAGCTGAATCGATCCAGAAATCAATATCACGATCCGAAGGCATGCCTAGAAGGTCTGAAGGAAATACATCGGCAAACTCTCGAACCACTAGTACTGAATCAATCGTCGGAGACTCGGTGGTGGTGTCCCACAGATAAGGGAGATAGGCCAGACAACCCTTCTCGACAATATGTCGAGCCTTCAAGAATGAAATAACCCGGCTGGCTGAACTAACTGAGGAACCTCTCAACTCCAGCCTAGGCGACTCGGGAATGTCTAGAGTGACTGTCTTGACATGGAAATCAAGCATGACATGATAAGGAGACAATCAATCCATGCCCAAAATAATCTCGAAATCAACCTTCTCGAGCAATAAGAGATCTGCTAGGGTCTCGAATACACAAAATGAAATTAGACAGGACCGACAAATCCGGTCTACAACCACAGAATCACCTACAGGAGTGGACACATAAATAGGAGAATCCAAGGACTCACGAGGGACATCCAGAAACTGAGCAAATATGACTTAAACATAGGAATAAGTGGATCCTAGATCAAATAACACTAATGCCTCTCTACCACATACTGTAATCTTACCTATTGTCACACCTCCTTTTTCACTACCCAGGATTAATGAAGGGGTAACAAGAGAGTTTTTCCACTTTAAGCGACATTTTAGAGTCCCCACCCGGATTTTTTAGGGTGTTCCGGGACACCATTTATTTTAATATCCCAAACCGAGGAAATTTTGACTCTGTTTTGATTTGCCTGCGAACCAGAAATCTGGGTAAGGAATTCCGTTAACCCGGGAGAATGTGTTAGGCATTCCCGAGTTCTGTGGCTCTAGCACTGTCGCATAAATATTAAAATTTGGCCTAAATTGTCTGATTATTTACATATTTTAGCCTATTGTGCATTTAGCCTTTTTCACTTTTTAGTGCTTTTAGTATTTACTGATTTATTTTGAAACAAGTCACGATGGCGTGCACTTGCCATTTTTTGACACATTGTAATCACGCCACATGAAATGCACCCATGATTACAACATGTGATTTTTATTATAATTTGAAGTTGAAGACGAGGACATGAATTGTCGCACCCGAGTGTAGATTACGTAGTCAAGACTATGGTCGTGACAGTTTTATATTGCCTATTTGAGGTGATTTTTGATTATTCTTTATGTTTTCTATTTGAATGAGAATTTTTATTTTAAGATCAATTAGGACGTTTATGAATTTATCTTAGACAAGTCACGATGGCGTGCACTTGTTATTTTTTGAACACATGGCACACACGTCACATGAAATGCACCCGTGGTTACTATGTGCATTTTTATTAATGGTTTAGAGTTGAGGGTCGGGGGCATGAGTTGCCACTCCCGAGTTGGAATTTATGTATCATGACCATGACACGGGAACCGTACCCATAGTCACAATGGTTTATTATTCGCGTCTAAAGCGGACTATGAATGTTTAACTAACAAACTCAAACAAGTGAAACTAGAATATCAACCAATTCTCTAAATAGAGCAGATGACCAAGAAATTCAAAATTCTACATCAATTAAGTCAACAAAGAAATAGCAACTCAAAGAATTCCATATAAGCTCGGCTCAAACTGAAAGGCGCACCTCCCTTATTATTGTTTAGACGCGATTAATCTTATTCCAAGACTCAATGCCAACCAAATTAACAAACAAAACTTCGTCTAATTAATTTATGACCAAAGTCACTTAAAGGAATTACATGTCTTAAACCTCTTTTCAATAAATCCCAACTTCTTCTTAGCCTACTGCCGATAAATCCCACGGTCTCACCCAATCTAAACACATTTGAACAAAATTGCTTTTGTTTTTAAAGAGACAAACATTTTCCACATATGTTTAATTCATTAGATCTACTGATTCAGGGCATTTAGTTGACAAAATACATGAAAACAAACAATCATCACATTTAAAAACTAAAATATACACATGTCTAAAAGACAAAGAAACAAACAACACATTAAAAATTGGTGTAAAACAAATACCTTGTATTGATTGAATCCAAACTTCAAAATAGATGCTACTCAACAATCAAACCAAGAGCAGCGACCACAACCGAGAACCTCCAGTGGCACAACCTTGTCGGAAGGACGAAATTGACTGAAAAGTTGAGAAGTTTCAGGGCTGTTTCATGGGTGTTTTAGGCTTGGTTTTGGGTAGCATTAGAGCCGGATTTTGGGGTTGATTGCAGCTGATCTTTGCTGCTGTTTTGGCATTGTTGTGGCTGTGCTGGAGGCACCAGTTAGAGGGATTCCGGCGAGGAAAAGGACTGGCGGCAACCTTGATGGGCGACTAGGTTAGAGGGGGTGTCACTGGTCTTTCTAAAATGAAGAAGAACATGTCATGGCTGCTCCTCCATGATATAGTGTGTTTATAAAATAAAACTTATTCTTAATTAATTAAAATATACTACTAATATTTTTTTTTTTATTTTTTGTTCTTAAAATAAAGTAAAATAGTCAAAATTAGTAAAAATAGCGATATTAGACCTAAACTAAATATTAAAATGCTAATATGGGTAAAATTTCGGGGAGGGTAAAAAATTACATATCTACACCTGTGATCACGGCGTCTGAGGCCATTGCATCTGATCTGCCAGGGATAACATAGAATCTAGCTAGAGCACCGGAAGATTGAGCCCCACCAGAATAAATAGGACTTGACTGACCTCCGCTGGAATGAATAGGGGCTGGCAGAGCTCCCCCTGCCTGGCCTCCACCTATGGGATGACCCCTACCAGTCTGCCCTCCACCTCTGCGTAGACGAACCGCTAGTGCTTGAAATGTAGGGCGATAGTTCTGCTGAACGGCCTTGCCCCGAAAACTGGGGCAAATCCTCCTCTTATGTCCCCGGTCCCCACACTCATAACATCTGGCTGGTGGCATGGCCTGCTGCCCAGAAGAAGGAGCCTGGACAGCTAGGGGACAGTGAGAACTCTCCCGCATGGCACGACTCGCCTGAGGAACCCTGAATAGATGGTGGGCGGTAGGAACTCTATGGCATGGCGCTGAAATAGGGCCTCACTGGAGCACCATGGGGAGGTGGCGGAGGAGCTGAATATGGAGGCCTGCTGGACTGGCCTCTACCGAACTGACCTCTACCCATGGCTGCGGAACCTCTGAAATCTCCTGAATATCTAGCTCTCTTATCCTGTTGTACCTGCTCTCTGATCCTAGACCGATAACCCTCAATCCTACGAGAAATCTCCACTACCAGCTGATAAGGAGTCCCCATCTCCAACTCTCGAGCCATGTTTGCCCTAATACCTGAGTGCAGCCCTACTACAAATCTCCGCACTCTGTCAGCATCAGTAAGCAATATCATAAGGGCATGATGGGACAACTCAGAAAATCTAGCCTCATAATATGTCACGGACATCTTCTTCTTCTCTAGCTGCTCAAACTTATATCGCAGCTCTTCCCTCTCGGAGGGTGGAATATACCTGTCCAGGAATACCTGAGTGAACTTCTCCCAAGTGATGGTAGGGGAATTTGCTGGCCTACGCAGGATGTAGGACTGCCACCATCTGCGGGCCCTGCACTCAAGCTAGAAAGTAGTGAAGTCCACTCCATGGGACTCTAGTATCCTCATGTTGTGCAGTCTGTCCCTGCACCTGTCAATGAAGTCCTAGGCATCCTCGCCTTTTTCACCCCTGAAGATAGGAGGGTGAAATCGGGTCCATCTATCCAGTAACTTCTACAGATCGCCATCCGCAGCTGGTCTGAGCTCAGGTTCTGCTGCTACTGGTTGGGCTCCACCCGGGGTGTGATGAAGTGCTGTTGTCTGGCCTGCAGTCTGGGCAGTAGGGGTCTGGGCCCCCATGCTGCCTAAGATGTGGCAGGATCTGCTGGAAATAAACCAGCCTAGGATTTAGTGTCCATGAATCGCATCATACGGCCCATGATCTCCTGGAATCCTCGTGCCGTCATAAATTATAGTGGAGCAGGACCTATTGGGGGCACCTCACACTGCATCTCTATAGTGGGGTCCTCTGGTGGTACAATTGGAATAGCTCGGGGACACCCTCGTCCCCTGCCTTGGGCTGGTGCCCTCCCCCGGCCTCTGCCACAGCCGCGAACAACGGGGGTAGCGGCCTCTCCCAGATCTGGAACATTGGATGTACGCATCCTCACAATCTGTGAGAGAATAGAAGAACGCAATTTAGTGAACCATTGAGTAAACGATAGAATAAAAATAATGAGCGGTTTTCCTAACACTTTATAACCTCCCGAAGGTAAGTACAGCCGTCTCTATACCGATCTGCAAGACTCTACTAGGTTTGCCTGTGACTTATGAGACCTACGTGAACCTGGCTCTACTACCATGTTGTCACGACCCAAAATCCTAACTAAGGTCGTGATGGCGCCCAATAGCGGGGTCAGGCAAGCCGACTCAAACATTTACTAAAGGCTCCTTTTTATTAGTTTAAACCCTTTAAAAATACACTCAATTTTTCATAGTTAAAACATGATTTGACAAGGATAGTTACCCAGTTTTAATCAAAACGGTCATGGTGAGAATGAGACAATATACATCCATATATATATATATATATATATATATATATATACAACCCGTAAATCAAAATGACAACGACGTGTGTGCGCCAGGAACTAGCGTCATAAGTCTTACGGGCATACTAACAGAATATACAAAACATAATATACAATCCTACTGTTTAAAATGAATAGACGGGAAATAAGCAAAAGAAAACTCCAAGGTGCCGCCGAGAATTGTCAGGGGAAGAAGCTCACCGTGAAGTCGGGTCCAACTGATATCGGAATCGTGATCCGGTCTGATAACCAGATGCACCAGCCTCAGAATCTGTATAATTAAGTATAGAAGTGCTGCATGAGTACATAAACAGATAGGTACCGAGTGAGTATCCCGCCTAACCTCGAAGAGGTAGTGACGACAGGTAGACGTGATACTTACTAGGGTCAACATTTTAAATAGCATGATTTAATAAGAACAAGGCAGACATAACAGTCGTGGAGATCACAAGGAGATATATGATCAAGCATAGTTGTATTTACCTTTGCATGTAAAATTTCACTTAACACATAATGTACTAACTTTCCATAGTGACATAAACTAGTTCGTATAATTACAACAAAATCCCAGTGAATCACACATAAACATAATAGGCCGAACACGTATGACCGAAACGTCGTGATAAAATAACATGTGCACTGCCGAGGGTCAAACGACTCAAACCATAAATGCATCTATTACACCGCTCGCGAATCGAGCATACGACGCAGTTGACATAATAGTAGGGCTATTCCACTCACGAATCATACATGTGGCGCGGTGGCGCATAAATACATAGAATTATCAATTTTTTTTAGGGAGTTATCAGAGATTTCTCTTTAAGGCAAGAAACTAAGCATTATATTATGGACCACCACTTCCTAATATTCTTATGCCAAATCAAGGATAATAAGAAAATCAAGATACGTTTAGGAATACATCTAAGGGACATATAAGCATGCTCGTGAGTCCTAGAACTACCCAACATAACATAGTAGTAGCTACGCACGGACTCTCGTCACTTTCTGCATGCGTAGCCCCCGCAAATAAGAACATGCAATTACTTATAGTTACCTATTGGGACATTTACCCCTTACAAGGTTAGAAAGGAGACTCACCTCGTGTCGAACCTACTTCCTAGACTAAGAACGCGCCCGAAACTTCGAACTCTACACCCGAGGGCTCGAAACTAGCCAAATGTTATACAAATTCATTAGTTTATGCTCAAAACATGGGAATTCTCCTACTCACTTAGTAAACTTCCCATTCTTGAAGAAGTTCTACAATCCAACCCCGGGCCCACATACTCGGATTCTGCAAATTCATGAAGGAAACACTCACCCTTAGCCTAAGGATCATTAATATACGATTTCTACTTGATTTCATAGCAAATTCACGGGTAATTTCTCACATTAACGGAAGCCCTAGGTTACTACCCCATTCTTGAATTTTCACTAATTTAGGTAGTTAATTAAGCTAGCATTTCACGAATGAAGCTAATATTATAGTGGAAGTTACTTACCTTCAATGACCATGTCATTTGCCCCTCTAAAATGGTGGAAATCGCCACAAGGAAGAAGATGAAGATGAGGGTGTCGCACCTGCGAGGATGGGATCGCAGGAACGGTCCCGCACCTGCGACTGGGCAACCGCACATGCGGTCACACCAGAACAGGTGCACCAGCAGCTAATGCAGCTGGTTTTTGGCCTCGTGTGGCATCCGGGAGGCACCTGGGCCCACCCGAGCCCTCGTCCAGATATACAACGAGTCCCAAATCATAATGCGGACTCGCTCGAGTCTTCAGAACACGCAAAACAACACTAAAACTCAAAATCACACCTCAAAACCCCTAGAACCAAGCTTAGGAACTTTAAATTTTCTAGACTTCGCTAACCACGCGCCGAAAAGACTTATACTACTCGGAATGACACCAAATTTTGCAAGCAAGTCACAAACGACATAATGGAACTATTCCCAGTCTCAGAATTCCGTTCAGACCTCGATATCGTAAAAACGCGTCCCAAACCATAATAGGAACTTAAGGAACTCTTAATTCAATGTTGGTTGCCAAAACGCTCCTAGATCATTCGAAACCCATTACGAACATACGCCCAGGTCCGGAATCATCATACGAAGCTACCGAAATCATCGAAACTCGATTCCGAGATTGTTTACTAAAAATGTTGACCGAAGTCAAACTTGGCCTTAAAGGCCAACCTTAAGGAACCAAATGCTTCTGTAGCACTCTAAACACCCCCGAATCTCGGACCACCAGTCCCCACAAGTCATAAATAGTAATAAGTCGCTATGGAAAGTTTCATTTAGGGGAATGGGGGTCCAAAATAACGCAAAATGACCGGTCGGGTCGTTACAAATGGAACATGAGATACACGCTCTAGAAGACAATCATACTTGGGAGATTGTAGACCTATCTATTGGGAAACAAGCCATTGACTCAAAGTGGGTATACAGAATGAAGTACAAATCTGATGGGGAAGTTGACATGGTTAAAGCATGATTGGTAGCTAAGGTTATACACAACAAGCTAGTTTGCATTAAATGAAGCTTTCTCACATTAGCTAAAATGGTTACAGTGAGATCAATTATGAGTGTTGCTGCCTCTAAGAGTTGGCCATTGTTTCAAATGGATGTCAATAATGCATTTCTACAAGGTAATCTTACTCAAGAAGTTTACATGGACTTACCTCCAGGATTTCATAAACAGGGGGAATATAAGGTATGCAGGTTGTTGAAATCCCTCTGTGGCTTTAAACAAGCCTCAAGACAATGGAACATTAAGCTCAAGAATGCCTTATTATAAGCTGGATATTCTCAAAGTTCATATGATCACTCAATATTTATCAAGAAATATGACAAGGAAATTGTGATCATCTTGGTGTATGCTGATGATTTGTCGATGAATGGGAATTCTCACAATATGATTACAAAAGTAAAGAGGAAACTTTGCCACAGCTTCAAAATTCAGATGTCTTGTGCTGGAAAGGGTACCATGGCCTATATTTTGGGAAAGTTTTAGACAATATTATTCAATAACTATGCCAAAAACTGATAATATTAATGAAATAAATTTGTAATTGTCGTATTTATCTGCATTTTTGGCAGCAGTAATTGGATTCTTTTAAATCTGGTTCAATTCTGTTTAATAAATTTAGAATCTCAAAGAAAAAAGAAAGGGAAAATAAAAGAAAATGAGTTTATCGTCAAAAGTAATTAGTGGGATATCCTTAGTTGATAAGTAACGAAAATATTTGATCATACAGAGCTGGTTCAACAACATTTGTGGCCTAAAGCCAAAATCTAATTAGAGGCCATAAAACTACAAAAAATATTTTAATATATAAACTATTTTTCTAGCTTTTTGAGATGCAAAGTTATTAATAATTTTTCTATATTGATTTTTTAAATAATTCCTTATCAATTGATAATGTAGCAAAAAGTTTATCAAGAGCCCCTCTTTTAGATTTTATAAATTTTCGTCACTTCTCTTTTTTTCATTTTTTTTCCAGTTTTGCTGAACATATTCATATTTTTTAGTTGACATTGTCATGACACAAATTTCTCAACCTTAGGTATCGTGATGACGCCTAACACCACACTTGCTAGGAAAGCCGATGTTATCATTCAATTAGCTATTTTCCTTTGATTATTTATTTAAATACAATAAGACAAATTAAAGTATATTAAATCTAATGATTTCCAACGAATAACTTTAGTAATAAAATGATAAAAAAATAAATAAGTCGAGCCACAAACTAATTATATAACTATAAGACTACCCCAGGGTCTGGTGTCACAATTCATGAACTTTAAAGAGTACTACAAATAATGGACTGAAAGAAATAATGTATCTGTTTTGCGTAAATAAAATAGTCTCTAAAAAACTAAGAGAAGACTCCAGGAATCTGTAGACGCCGACAGATATACCTCGTGTCTCCAAATGATGAATGACCGCTACTAAAATCTCTGATGGTGGCCGGTACCTGGATCTGCACAAAAGAGTGCAGAGTGTAGTATTAGTACAACCGACCCCATGCACTGAGTAAGTGTCAAGCCTAACCTCGATGAAGTAGCGACGAGGCTACGTCGGGACATTAGCAATATAACATGGGAACAATATAAGATAAAGCAAGAAGGAAACTCTAAAATAAACAACAATAATTGTAGCAACAATTAAAATAACTCTGCCACCTTTCGCAGGTCTCAGCTACAACCAATTCTCACGTAAGTTTCCAAATTTCCAAACTTTGACTTTAAAATAAAAGTAGTGCAAAATATTAAAAATAGTAAAGTAAAATAGTATGTTTTAAAATCTTTGTTTTTGAAATTCAGTAAAATATAAGTGTCCTCCCTTATTGCTCCTTGTTGCGGCGTGCAACCCGTTCCCACTTGTCCACCTTTATTGCTCCTCCCTATATATATATCACCCTTATTACTCTTGTTGCGGCGTGCAACCCGCTCCACCAGACATATCATATCAGTTTATTTATGAAAACTTTCACAATTCAAGACAAGCCTTTCAAGTTACTTTTGTCTCAACAACTATAAATAGTAAACTGCATTTCTCATAAACTTCCTCAATATTATCTCAAAATGAAACCAACAGGAAAATATATATGTGTCTCGTAAAACAATGACAAACCGCTCAACCTTTATGTACCACAAGGAAACCAAGGAAACAATCAATACTTTTCTAAAATAATTGCAACAAGACTTAACAACAAATTAACAAAGCCAAGTAGTCATAGAAACATCAATGAGCACAAAACAATTAAGACATAAATCAAATAAATTGGAAATGGGGAAGGGATCATGCTTAACATACAATTTAGTGGTGCATAGATACTCGTCACTTCACCTATACACCACACACATGTAAATTCACATAGAAAATAAGTTGGGGATTCTTATTCCCTCAAGTCAAGGTTAAACCAAGCACTTACCTCAAATTCGCAGGCCACTCATTGCTCAATTACAACTTTTCATTTAGAATATTGCTCTAACCCGCTCGAATATAATCATAATTAACTTAATATCATTAATTAATGCTAAAGGAACTAACTTTACTAAAAATTATAGTTTTTTCTAATTTTCTCAAAAAGAGTTAAAACCCGACCCCGGGACCGCTTGGTCCTAACTTGGGGTTCGGACTAAATTACGTTTACCCATTCACCCTCGAGCCCAAATATGCAGTTAGTTTCGAAATCCGACCTTAATTCGAGGTAAAGATTTGATTTTTAAAAAATTCCTTAATCTACCGAAACCCTCAATTTTTACTATGAAAATTCTAGATTTTTAGTTGTAAATTGGTGAAAAGCAATGAAGAATTGAAAGAAAATAGTTAATGGACGCTTACCTATGATTTTGGGAAGAAAAGCTCTTGAGAAATTCGCCCTAGGTCTTTTACTCTTGTGAAAAATAAAAAGAAAAACGTCTGGAGTTCTATTTGAATTAACACACTGCCCGACCCTCGCACCCACGATAATCGCACATGAAGAAGGCTTTCGCTTCTGCGGAAATGGACTGGGCCTTGGGGGCCGCACATGCGGAATGTTCTCCGCTTCTGTGGTCCTGCTTCTGCGTTCCCGCTTCTGCGGAGGAAATCCCGCATCTTTGGAAGAAGGGTACCTGGGCTTGGGTCGCACCTGCGGCCAAAGGCTCGCAGGTGCGGGCACACCAGATCTGGTGTACCAGCTGAGTTTTTCCTAAGTCCAAACATTGCGCAGCCTATCCGAAACTCATCGAGCCCTCGGGGCTCCGAACCGAACTTTCACGCAAGTCTAGAAACATCATATGGACTTGCTCGTGTGATCAAATCACAAAAATAACATGTAAAACTATGAATTAGACCTCAAAACTCATTGTTTTTCTGAAGAACACTTAAAGTTCACTATTTCTCAACCGGACGTCCGAATCACGTCAAATAAACTCTAATTCTCACCGAATTACACATATAGAATTTAAATACTATAACAAATATGTACTGGGCTCCAGAACAAAAATATGGACCAAATACCAATGGTATCAAACATTAATTCTTTTTTTTTACTTCATTAATAATTCAGCAAAACAATTTCTTTCAAAAAATCTCTAAACATTGGGACCTCGGAATTCAATTCCGGGCAGACTCCCAAGTCCCATATATTACTGCGGACCTCCCTGGATCCTCGGATCACAGATCCGAGTCCGTTTACTCAAAATGTTGACTCAAGTCAATTAAAACCAAACTTTAAATTCTAAAAATTAATATCTTATATTTTCACCTAAAAGATCCGGTTTCACACACGGCCTGTGCACACAAATCGAGGTAGTTAAAATTAATCTTTTTATAGCTAATAAGCATAGAACGAAGTCTTAATTCATAAAATGACCCTTTGGATCATCACAATCTCCACCTCTAAAACAAATCTTCGTCCTCGAACTGACATAGAAGATTACCTGAATTTACAAACAAGTGTGGATATCTACTTTTCATGCCCGTTCGAGGACGAACGTGTAGCTGCCTCAACAGGCTGACCTTTCCACTACACTCGAACTGAAGGATAACTCTTAGACATCAATTGACGAACCTGCCGGTCTAAAATGGCTACCTTCTCCTCCTCATAAGTCAAGTCTTTGTACAATTAGACGGAGCTGAAATCTAACATGTGGGATGGGTCACCATGATATTTTCAGAGAAAAGACACGTGGAATATCGGATGAACTGAGGATAACCCTAGAGGAATCACAAGTCTATAAGCTATCTCCCCCACTCTATCAAGAATCTCAAACGGCCCGATATACCTAGGGCTCAACTTACCCTTCTTCCCAAATCTCATAACACCCTTCATGGGCAATACCCCGAAGCAATACTCCCTCTCCAACCATGAATACCACATCATGTACCTTATGATCGGCATAACTCTTTTGCCTAAACTGAGTTGCACGAAGTCTCTCCTGAATAATTTTGACCTTATATAAGGCCCCCTGAACTAAGTTTGTACCCAATAAATGAGCCTCTCCGGGCTCAAACTATCCTACTGGCGATCTACATTGTCTACCATATAGTGCCTCATAAGGAGACATCTGAATTCTTGACTGATAACTATTGTTATAAGAAAACTCCACTAACGGCAAGAACTATATCCCAATAACCTCCAAAGTCAATAACACAAGCGCGAAGCATGTCCTCCAAAATCTGAATAGTACTCTCGAACTGCCCGTCCGTCTGAGAATGAAATGATATACTCAAATCAACTCGGGTACCCAAATCATGCTGAACTGCTCTCCAAAAGTGTGAGGTAAATTGTGCACATCGATCAGAAATGATAGACTCGGGCACACCGTGGAGGCGAAAGATCTCCCGAGTATATCATTCTGCCAACCCCTCCGAAGTATAAGTACTTCCCATTGGAATGAAATGTGCTGATTTAGTTAGCCTATCCAAAATAACCCAAACTGCGTCGAACTTCCTCTGAGTCCATGGGAGTCCAACAACGAAGTCCATAGTGATGCGCTCCCACTTCTACTCAGGAATATCTATCTGCTGAAGTAACCCACCAGGTCTCTAATGCTCATATTTACCTGCTGGCAATTCAAACAACAAGCCACATACGTAACAATGTCCTTTTTGGTCCTTCTCCACCAATAATGCTGCTTCAGGTCCTAATACATTTTGGCTGCACCTGGGTGAATACAATACTTAGAACTGTGAGCTTCCTCAAGAATGAACTTACGAAGGCCATCAGAATTAGGTACACATATACGGCCCTGCATCCTTAATACACCGTCATCTTCGATTGTAACCCTCTTGGCACCACCGTGCCGAACTGTGTCCCTAAGAACCATCAAATGTGGGTCATCATCCTGCCAATCTCTGATACGCTCAAATAAAGACGATTGAGCGACTGTACAAGCTAGAACACTGCTTGGCGAAATATCAAACATCATGAACAAATTAGCTAAGGTCAGAACATCTAAAGCCAACGGTCTCTCACCGACTGGGATAAACACAAGGCTGCCCATACTTACTGACTTCCTACTCAGTTCATTGATATAATATAGTGACATCATAATGTTTCAACAACTCTAACAATCTCCGCTGCCTCAAATTAAGATCCTTTTGCTTGAATAAGTACTGGAGACTGGGTGAAAACCTCACACGACACACCATAAAGATAGTGCCTCCAAATTTCCAATGCGTGAACAATGGATGCCAACTCTAAGTCATGAACAATATAATTCTTCTCATGGAATTTCAACTTTCGAGATGCATATACAATCGCCCTGCCATGCTGCATCAATACTACTCCAAGTCTAACACAGGAAGCATCACAATATACCGTGAAAGAACCCGAACCTGATGGTAACACCAACAACGGTGCCGAAGTGAAGGCTGTCTTGAGCTTCTGAAAGCTCGTCTCATACTCATCTAACCATTTAAATTGGGGCACCTTTCTGAGTCAATTTAGTCATTGGGGCTGCGATAGATGAGAACCTCTCTACAAAACAGCGGTAGTAAACCGCCAAACCAAAGAAGCTCCTAATCTCTGTGGCTGAAGTGGGTCCAGGCCATTTCTTGGCTGCCTCTATCTTCTTAGGATCTACCTGAATACCCTTGGCCGATACGATATGACCCAAGAAAGCTACTGAATCCAACCAGAACTGACATTTTGAAACCTTTGCATACAGCTGATTATCCCTCAAAGTCTTTAGCGCTATATGAAGGTGTTGTTCATTCTCATCTCGACTGCAGGAGTATATAATAATATCATCAATTAACACAATTATGAAAGAATCCAAATGAGGCTTGAAAACCCAATTCATCAAGTCCATAAATGTAACGACCCGGCCGATCATTCTAAGAATTTCGCCCCGCTTCCCCCGTTTTAGCTTCATTTATGTGTGTTGGTTCGGTTGGTTTGGGTTCGGAGTGGTCATGATAAGAATTTAGGCGTTTGGTCCCTCAAGGTAGCCTAATAGTTGAGAAAGTCAATCGAGAGTTGAGTTATTGGTGAACGACCTTGGAATGCGGATTTAATGGCTCAAATAGCTTCGTTAGATGATTTTGAGTCTTGGGAGTGTGTTCGGAATAAAGTTTGGATGTCCGGTGTAGAATTAAACTTGAAAATGCGAAAGTTAGTTTTTGGTGATTTCTGGCCAACAGAGGAAAATAGGCTATCAGGGTCGGAATGGAATTCCAGAAGTTGGAACAGGTTTGTAATGTAATTTTTGATATGTCTGCAAAATTCCAGATTAATCGGAGGTGTTTTGGTTGGTTTCAGCGTAATTGACGAAATTTGGAAGTTTCAAAGTCCATAGGCTTGAATGTGATGTGATTTTGGAGTTGTTGTGTTGTTTTTGGTGTTTTGAATGCTCGAATAAGTTTGAATGATGTTATCGGATATGCTGCTATGTTTGGTTGAGGTTCCGAGGGCCTCGGGTGTGTTTCGGGTGGTTAACAAACCATTTCTTGGCTTGAAAACTGGGCAAATTTTTCCTGGTGTAAGTTTCTAGTTTCCTTCTACACGATCGTGGGAGGGAGTTTGTGATCATGTAGACCTAGATGGAGAAGGTAGGATTTTTGTTATATGCGATCGCATGGCAGAGGTCGCGTTCGCGATCGCGATCGCGATCGCGTGAGTATGAGGTTGTTGGGCAGTGGGACCGCGTGGGGTTGTTTGCATTCGCGTATAGTTAAATGGGCGTGTGAGTGGGATGAGCCGTTGTTCTTTGCGATCGCGTAGAGTGGTTTGTGATCGCGTGGGTTTATGTACTACGGAATCACGATCACGTGTGGATGTCTGCGATCGCGTAGGGTAATTTGATAGGGCAACATATTTGTTCTTCGCGATCGCGTGGGAGCTTCCGCGAGCGCAGTGAAGAAAAGTCGGGGGTTCTTGGCCATAACTTGGTTATCCATTTGAGAGCTCGGGAGAAGGACATTTTGGACGAGCTTTTCAGTAGGGTTCTTGTGGTAAGTGTTCTTCAACCATCTTTGATTCAATTTCATGAATTTGTCTTGATTTTCACCATGCAATTTGAGGAATTAAACTCAAAATTGGGGAAGAAGGTTGCATGTGAATGGGATTTTTCTTTTGAGGATTTGAATGGGCAATGGTGGTCCGATTTTAGTGTTCTTGGTATGTACGGTCTCGTGGGATGATAAGGGTTATTGTGCTGTAAATTTAATCGGATTCCGAGGCGTGGGCCTAGCGCTCGGTTTTGGCCGAATTTTGAGATTCTTGTATAATTTGATAGTTTTCGATTGCGTTGTGTTCCTTGAGTATATATTGATGGTGTTGAACTGGTTTTGGCTAGATTCGAAGAAATCGGGAGCCAATTTGAGGGGCAATAGCATTGCAGACTAGTGTTGTGGCCTGGTGGATATAAGTAATGGTTATAAATCTTGTCCCGAGGGTATGGAACCTCGGACAACATATTTTCTCATTTATTTTGGAATGGTGCACATGTCGGATGATGAGTATGTGGTGCGTACTGATTTTTGGATTGGACTAGGTAAGGATGATACACGATCTATTGAACATGTGTATCTAATAGATTGCTTGAAATATAGTCTGATCAGTGTATCACAACTATGTGACAGAGGTAACCTGGCTGCTTTTACTTCCATAAAATGTTTTGTGATTAACCTCCTTACTGACAAGATTGTTTTGCAGGAAAAAAGAATGAATAACATCTATGTCATAGACTTGTCCACACTGTCTGAAAATGAACTCACTTGTCTAAGTGTGTTGGACAGTGATCCCCTCCTGTGGCACAAACAAATTGGTCATGAAAGTCTAACTACAACTAGTCTCTAAGGACTTAGTGGTTGGACTTCCTAACATTAAGTTCAAGGAAGACAAAGTTTGTGAGGCATGTGCCAGGGGGAAACATGTAAGGTTCTATTTGGTAAGAAAATAGTCAGTACCACCAGGAAGTTGGAACTGGTTCATTTGGATCTATGTGGTCCTATGAGAACTTTGAGTAGAGGTGGTAAGAGATATTTGATGGTGCTAGTTGATGATTTTTCAAGGTTCACTTGGACCTTATTCCCGGCATCGAAGGATGAAGCATTTGATATGTTCACCTCATTTGTCAAGAAAACTCAAAATCAATTGGGACATCAACTAGCATCAATAAGATATGACCATGGTACTTAATTTGAGAATACTAAGTTTTCTAAGTTCTGTGATGAATATAGTGTTAATCATAACTTTTCTGCTCCCAGAACCCCATGGAAAAATGGGGTTGTTGAAAGGAAAAATAGATCTCTGGAGGACATGGCAAGAACCATGCTCCTATCCAACAAATTACCTCATAGCTTCTGGGCTGAAACAATAAATACTGCTTGTTACATAATCAATAGATGCATGACTAGACCTTTGGTAGAGAAAACTCCCTATGAATTACTTAAAGGGTGAAAGCCCAACATATCCCACTTTAGGGCTTTTGGATGAAAGTGTTTTGTACACAATAATTGCAAAGATTCCCTAGGAAAATTTGACCCCAGAAGTGATGAGGGAGTATTTTTGGGATATTCATCACATAGTAAAGCTTATAAAGTGTACAATAAAAGAACTATCTATGTAGAAGAAAGTATACATGTTGTCTTTGATGAACCTAACATTCCTGCTGAGAGACAGGAACCTGAAGATGATGAGCTTGGATCGGTAAGAAGCAGTTATCACACTGAAGCAATCATGAAAGGTGGAGCAGGTGATGGACCAGGTTCACCTACCCTAAGCATCATGACAGGGGGAACTCAACATTTGCAACCTGGCCCTGGTCCTGCTCTACAACAACAAGACATCATAGAATCATCTAGGAATGAACAACTGGTACTTAAGCCACATAGGTATAAAAGTTCTCACCCTCTTGAGAACATCATAACAAATTTGGCATCTGGAATCAAGACAAGATCATCCTTGAAAAATTTGTGTGCATCTGATGCCTTTCAATCCATGATCGAACCAAAGAACATTGAGCAAGCCCTGCAAGATGCTGATTGGGTAAATGCCATGCAAGAAGAGCAGAATTAGTTTGAAAGAAGTCAAGTATGGAACTTGGTACCAAGTCCATTGGATAGATCTGTAATTGGCACCAAGTGGGAATTTGGAAACAAGCTCGATGAGGATGGAAATGTTACAAGGAATAAGGCAAGATTAGTTCTTCAAGGATATAATCAAGAAGAAAGAGTTGACTATTATGAGACCTTTTCCCATGTGGCAAGACTGGAGGCAATCAGACTTCTTGTAGCATTTGTTGCACACATGGAGTTCACTCTTCATTAGATGGGTGTTAAGAGTGCCTTTCTAAATGCCTATCTGAGATGTATTTGTCAAGCAGCCTCCAGGGTTTGAAAGCAAGGAGTCACCTGACCACATATACAAACTCGACAAGGCTTTATATAGTCTCAAAAAGGCACCAAGAGCATAGTATAAATGATTATCAAAATTCCTGCTAGAACATAGGTACAAACGAGGCAAAATTGATAGTACATTGTTCTTAAGGGAAAAAGGTAAAAATCTCCTTGTTGTGTAGCTATATGTGGATGATATCATATTTGGAGCGACTTTTGAGAAATTGAGCAAGGAATTTACTATGCTAATAGGAAGTGAGTTTAAGATGAGTATGATGGGTGAGCTAAGCTTTTTCTTAAGCTTGCAAATTAAGTAAAACCCAAATGGAACAATGATCCACCAACAAAAGTATGTGAAAGAATTGCTCAAGAAGTTTAAAATGGAAGACTCAAAAGAAATAGACACTCCCATAGCCACAACTACAAAATTGGATGTGGATGAACCTGGTTCATCTGTTAATCAGAAGACATATAGAGGGACGATTGGGTCTCTATTGTATCTCACTTCCAGCAGACATGATTTTGTGTTCAGTGTGGGATTATGTGTTAGGTTTCTGGCAAATCCAAAGGAGTCCCACCTCATTGTAGCAAAGAGAATTCTGATATATTTGGAAGGCACCACTGATTTATGCCTTTGGTATCCTAAAGGTAGTAATTTCAACCTTGTAGGATATGCTAATGCTGATTATGCAGGATTCCTAGTTGACAGGAAAAGTACTTCAGGTATGGCTCACTTTTGAGTTCATGCCTTGTGTCTTGGGCTACCAAGACACAAAATTCAGTAGCCTTGTCTACTGCTGAGGCTGAATATGTGGTTGTAGCCTTATGCTGTTCCCAATTGTTATGGATCACACAACTACTCATGGACTTTGGTATTGATGTGGGATGCATTCCTATATTTTTTGATAACACTAGTGCTATTAGTATGACGAAGAACCTGGTTCATCAAAAAAATACTAAGCACATAGATATTAGACACCATTTCCTAAGGGATAACTATGAAAAACGAATGATCTCAATCGAATTTTGTGCTATTGATCATCAAATTGCTGACATATTCACTAAAGCACTTAGTATGGAGCATTTTGAGAAAAACAGGCTGGAATTAGGGATGATTAAGATCACCTGATTGAAGAGAAAGAAAATTGTTTATATAAATGAATTTTTGGCTAGAAAATTTTAATTACGTACTTAATCAGATTAATAATTGTTCAGCATCATGTATTTATTTCCATACTCTTGTGCCATGTATTAATATGATTCCCTATATACTAATAATGTTTATCTATCTTTGTAAATTGAGGAAATTTAAAGATTTAAAAGAAGATGAACCTGGTTCATCTATGCTGATTCATCTGACTGGCAAGGTACGTACTCTTCTCCATATAGTAATTCAATTACAGTCACACATGAGCAGGTTTCTATCTATAATTGGTTCATTCCTAAGTCTTTGTAGTAATCCATAGATGAACCCGTTCGAAGGAGTCAGATCAACACTTAATTTGCAACCAATAACACTAAATAAAGAATGAAGAGAAAAAAAATATCAACCAACTATTATATATATTCAATGTTAAATGGCCAAAAACATAACACCCATCTAGGGTCCACAACCTTAGAATTTAAGACTAGCCACTCATACTAAATGATAAAAAGATAAGAGTATTTAATGCCATGAATTCTTATAAAACACAAGAATCTTCACTTCTAACACTTCCAAAAGAGAGGAATATTCAAAGGTTATATTGTAGCTCTAAAACCAGACAAGCCTGACCACAAAAACCAAATTAATCTATTTATAATGGGCCAAAATTCGGGGTCAAAATCAGACAAAAATACCTTTTTCGATCAGCTCTGCGATCGCATTCCTGTCGCAGAACAGGTATGCGGTTCGCATTCTTCGCAGGGTTATCGCAGATGTAAAACCCTAGTTTCCACCTTCCCATCGCATTGTTTGATCTCCGGTCCGCATTGTTGATATGCGACCGTAGAGTTGCATCGCATTCTCAAAGTGGGATTCAGCTACTGGAGGTTCTGCAGTCAACTATGCGGCTTGCAGATGAGTTATGCGATCGCATTTTTGCTCTTGAAATTAACCAATCATTGTGTTGACATTTTTGATCCGTCTGGGCCATCTGCGATCCGCAGAGCAGGTCTGCGGTCCTGTCCTGTGCCTTCTACGATCGCATTTTACTCTTTTCCTTATATTTTTAGCTGTTTGTTCTGGTTTCCATGTTCTTGAGCGTTTAAGCCTCATGCACTGCAAAACATCAAAATTTCATAAATATAAAAGGTAAAAGCTCTTGAAAACAAGTTATAATCTAAGAATTTTGACATTAAATGTGCCGTAATTCTCCGGCATATCAACATTTCCTCATTTGAGGCTTTCAAGTTAAAGGAACTGTTCTTTGTTCCCTGTCATATTCTTTGAGCAACCACTATCCAAATACCAAATTTGGCTTCTTCCTCTCACTTGAACCTACAAAAAGAAATCAGGGGTTAGTTTTAAGAACCCAAACTAGTTTGGGTCCTTTTCTATGAGAGAATGGATGAATCAAACTTTTTTTGGCCCAATTTGGTAGCCAGTTTTTCTTTTTAATAACTCTCATTTCTTCTACTGGCCTGCTCTTTTGCAGTACACTAAATTTTGTAGTGTCCAGTCTTACCATAGTGGGTGCAGATTTTATTCTCAGGGAGAGTGAGATACTTGCTTTTGGGATCCCACTTGGGCAATTGACCCCTAAAGCCAAGCCCTCTCTAGTTTCTACTATGATTCTCTTGAAGCCATGTCAAGGCATTAGAGAATTTATTCCATTTACAAGTTTGATCTAATTCATGTTTGACTTTGCCATGTTCTTCTTTAAGTGTTCTTATCTTTTCATCCTTGGCATACATCTTATCTCTTAGTTTTCCCACATTTTCTTCTAATATGATATGAGAATGATCAACAACCTTTTTATGGATCCTAGATTTAGCTTTAAGTTTTTAGATTTTAGTTCTAGAATCTCAGTATCAAGTGGATGAACCGGGTTCAACAAGACAATGTTTTTCTTTTCAGATTCACTTACTCTGATTCCCAGGTTCATGCATTTTGCTTTTACCGTTTCACATTCTTTAGAGAGTTGTTCCTTTTCTTTGGTTGCTTCTTCGAAATCATCCATGAAATCAAGTATCAACTCAGAGAGTTTTTCCTTAGATAGGAACTTTATTTTATTTTTAAGATGGGAGATACTTACCTCTGGTTCTTCATGTGATTCCTCATCGGATTCTCCAATTTCCATGAGCGCCTGATCTTCATTCTTACCATCTTCTGATTCTTCATCTGAACTTTC
>ML517578.1:30041-81516 GCA_005239535.1 Nicotiana rustica
ACTAGTTCCTTCTTCCTGTTCCTTCTTTCATATCTCTCCGTTTTCAGTTCCACTTCCCACTGAGGGCAGTTCTTGATAAGGTGGTATGTCTTTCCTCACTTGTAGCATCCCTCGTTGGTTGGACTTTCCTGAGCTTTTGCTTTGTTGTAATTTCCTCCTCTAAAGATGTCCTTCTTCCTTATGAGAAAGTTTATGAATTCTTTGGTAATCATGGCCATCTCATCTTCCTCAAGATCTGCTCCCTCAGTGATTCTCGTGCTAGAATCCTCTCCTTCTTTGGACCATCCATCTTCATTGCCAGCCTTCTATGTTCATAGGCAGTAAGGTTTCCAATTAATTCATCCAATTTGAGGGTTGCCATATTTTTGGATTCCCGGATAGCAGTGATTTTGCTTTCTCAGGAGATTGGTAAGACCCTTGTAAGGATCTGCTCTACCTTTTCCTCTTCAAGAATGACTCTACCAAGAGACTTAAGTTCATTTGTTAAGGTTGCGAACCTTGTGTACATCTCTTGGATTTTCTCTCATTCTTTCATTCTGAAGTTTTAATACTGTGAGTATAGTAGAGTACTTCTTGATCTTTTTATCTGAGGTGTCCCAGATTTCTCTGGCAGTGGTGCAGCTTTGGATTCCTCTATACTCTTATGGACCTATTCCACACACTAGGCACTTCTTGGCCTTTGCATTCTTCTCCCATTTCTTCGAGCCTCAACAATGCAGTCAACTCTAGTCTTTGGTGCATCTACACGTTCAGCATTCTTCTTCAGGGTAGGTAGAGGACCATCAGTGACTATGTCCCATAGTTCATAGTCTTTTCTAATCAGGTGGTCCTTCATCCTGTTCTTCCACCAAGAGTATTACTTGCCATTCAAGAGTGGTGGCCTTGCAGTTGATTGACCCTCTCAGTTTCTAGGTGGTGCACTCATTTTGATCTTTTCCAAGGTGTTAGCCTTTTCAAGGATAACCCGCTCTGATACCAATTGATGTTTTATACTTCAATACCACACAAGAGGAGGGGGGCTGATTTGTGTGGTGTCCAATTTTTGAGTGTTGTCTCAATAGAATAGCCTGGTTCTTCTTGGCGTTCCAACTTCTATCGGTGCGGAATAATAAATGCAGTAAAGTAAAAACACAGAGATATTTACGTGGAAAACACCTGGCTCAAAAGGTGAAAAAACCACAACCTACTCCTCAGTAGGATTTTCCCAAACTCTTTACTACAACTCTAATCCAAACAACATTTACAAAATAAACTCTTTTGTAAACCTAGGACTAACTCTAATCCCTTTGTAGCAAACTAGCCTCTAGCTAATTGCGACAAGCTTAAAGTTAACTCTAACTTGAACAGTGTGTACCTATTACAATTGCTTCTAATAAAGCTGAAAGATAAAATATTAAATCACCTACTACAACAAACTAGACTTGAAAGATAAACATATGGAACTTCTTCTTCTAGCTGGTCAGTAGCCCTTGTGTAGCACAAGGATTCTGCTTGCAAAATTTATCTGGTAATTTTTCTTTCAGTTCTTGCTTCAATTATGTCTTTGTGCGATCGATTCTTCAGTAGGAATACTTCAACATTATATAGCGTCAGAAGTTGAGATGTTCCTGTTTTGTTCTAATGGAACTCTTCCTTGGTGGAAGAGTTTGTGTTTATCTCAACTTCCTTCCTTTGTTTCTGTCCTTGCTGAACTCGAACTCTAACCTCTTTTCAATTTGCAACCTTTTTCACACTAGGAGACAACCTCTTAGTTCATGGATAATTCACAGATCATGTTTATCCCCTGTGCATGTACGGTTCTTGTGCCAATGGGTTCTTTCGAGTATGTTTGCCCTGAAAGACCTGGTTCAACTGGGTAGGCATTTTTCAATCTTCAAAACCATGCAGTGACTTGGGTCAACACTTTCCTTCTTATTTCTCTTTGTAATCTTCTGAATTTGAATTTCTTGACCTTCTGGTAACAAAGCATCTCTCACTAACCAAATGAACTTTTGTTGACTGTTTTTCATCCCTATTATGAGCCCTTTGATTTGCTCAGTAGATAAGGAACCCATTGTTCTGAATGGAACAAATATTACTGAGTTCAATTGTTGTTTGTCTAGCTACTTTCAAGCATTTATGACGGTTGTTTGAGTCTTTGATTTTGATTAATATCATTGGGTTGATGGGACCAATATCACATTGCTTGCCTCTTCCTAGTAACCTATAGAACATTGCAAGCACATCGAGGTATTGCCCCTTGACTATATTGCACGTATCGTATGCTTATTGTAACTCCCAATGAAATCCAAGAATTCAGGTGCGAAACTACTTTGAAGGACGAATTGCCTTGGTTTAAAAATTCATCCCCATAAGGGAGCACGAGTCTCCCAAAAAATTTGCAAAGAAAAGCAGGGAAATAAAGTCGTTTTAGGGAGATTTGTCAATATATAGACTAAGTGGCAAAAGCAGAAGCAACATGAAAAAAATAGGGCTCAGCATTTGGTATGGTGACTATGTCTTAAAAAGCCAAGCCATGAGAGAGTCATAGATGACCACGACTCTACAAGTTTTACTCGATGATAGCTTGAGTAAAAATGTACTTACAGGCTCACGCAACGTAAGAGATGCATCATATACCGATACTATGACATTTGAAGAGGCTTCATAAGATTTATCTGAATATGGAGGGATTGCATGATAAGAAAGTGGTTTTAGGAATTCTTGGAAATGGATATTAAGAGTGGTAAGAGGATCAACCGTGGACGCGATCTTTCTTTTTTTTTTGGTGGAAATAAAATTATTATTAAACAATCACCCAAAACCAAAATAGATACAATTCAACTCAACACCACATCCAACCCATCCCTTTCGATATCTCTATCTTCCTTCCTCTATTAGTGCCTATACATTTTGATCCTATTCAACTCGACAACTATTTGTATAGACTCTCCACCCAATTTTTCCCCTTTTATTGTTTCCTTTTTTGCACAACTTCTAGACATATATATTTACATGTATACTGAACTTGTTCCAGGATCTTTTGTGGTCTTGACACTTTCTACAGCCAAATTACTTCATTCCTGGCCCTCTAAATATAATATATGACTGCTGCCAAAGCTGCTTGTGCAAAAGCTCTTCCTATTTTCTCCCTGGTTGCTCTAGCCTTCATGTGCCATAATCCATTCACCTATGTATTTTATATGTTCATCCCAAGCCATTTGAAGACATCTTCTAAGCACAACCTAGATGTGCACTCAAAAAATATATGTTCCATTGATTCTGCTTTTCCACCACAGAACATACATTCACTATCTTGTGTCATCCCCAGTCTTATTATTCTATCTTTTGTCAGGAGTCTTCTATGCATTGCAAGCCAGTAGATAAAGCTATGCTTAGGATTATTCATTTTGTTCCACACCCATATTCTCCACAGCCATACTCCCCTCTTTTCCACTAATAAGAATTGCTTATCGTGTATTTTCATGCCTATGTTTTCCATCCATTCTCCATATACTCTGCTGCAAATGTGTCACATATGCCACATAGTTTCCTCCAATACCAATATCAATCCTGTGGAGGAGAGTAATTTCACCAAGCTTGTCCTTTCAGGTATATATGATTCACCCATTTAACCCATAATGTGTCAACTTTGCTTGCACTGTGCCATACATATTTTGCCACTGCTTCTTCATTCCAGGCCATACATTCTCTTATTCCCAATTCTCCTTCATTCTTTGGTCTGCAGACTAAATTCTAGGCTACCAAGGGCACCCTGTTAGATACACCTTTCCCATCCTACAAATAGTTACTACACATTGTTGTAATGTCCTTTAGTACCTTCTATGGGAGAATGGAGATGGTTTCCTTGTAGGAATGTATGTTTATCAACACATAGTTGATTAATTGCACTCTGCTTGCGGATGATAAATGTATTGAACCCCATGAGTGCACACTGGTACTTAGTCTTTCCGCCAGCAGTTCATAGTCACTAGCTGCTAATTTCCTTGAAGATAAAGGAACCCATAAGTACTTGAATGGTAAGGTCTCTTTCTTAAAACCTACTAACTCACTAAATATCTGTAGACATTGGACATCCATGTTTGCACTAAATATGTTTGATTCCCAGCATTTATTCTTAGTACTGAAGCATTGGAGAGTGTTTGTAATCCTTTAAGCATGAGTAATACTGCCCGGTAGTATCCTTTGCGGAACATTAGGACATCTTTCGCAAAACATAAATGGTTTAAATTCAAACTCTTGCACTTCGTGGACGTGATCTTTGGCCTGAATAATGTTGGTACTTAACCCGAGATATGGACTAATATAGTATGAGATGAAACGAGGCGTGACATATGGAGGAGTTGATTGAGATGTCCTTGTGCTGGAAAGGGTACCATCTCCACAACATCTCTTCCTAATTCAATGCCATTAATTTGGCTATCATTTTTGTGAAGAAGCAATAATATTATTAATGCTAGCCATTGTATATGCTTGACTAAAACGTGTGGTACTTGTCTCAAATAATCAAATCTATGTATTAAGGGGTTAAACCTAGTTAAAAAAAAATATTTATAGGTGCGACTTATGAGAGCAGGATTAATGTTGAGCAGATCTGGTAGAAAAATAATAATGGGATGTGACAATCATCCCAAATACCGTGAGTGATAAATGAGCATTAAATAGCAATGAACAATAATAAATGACATTTAGGTAAATAAAGAAATGATTCACCAAATAAAGGATAAGATAGATATTATTCCCTTGGCATTGATGAATTGTAGAAAAATCTTTGGATGTTTGAATTATCTCAAATCTGGTAATAAGTGTAGAATAATGTGGACGAGAATTTTGATTAAAATTTGTTATTTGTCCCTTGGTAAGAGAGAGAATTTTTTTTATCAAAGTATGTTCTTACAAATGAATATCAAACTCCCTACATCACTATCTCTTTTCCTATATCTATATATATGAGACATACCCCTAAAAAACCGTAGTAGTACAAGTGTAGAGAATACCCACAAGAATATTCTCTTTAATATCCAATTTTGAGAACTAGTCATTATAGCTCTACTAATGGTGCTCGATATCGACCATTGTTGACATCTCGACCACGAACCTCGCTCATTCCGGGTCGACCTAGACTAACCCTTTCCTTAGTGCTATATTACCCTAAATATGCTAGGGTATATTTTAACCTATACAGTTAGTCCCTCCACTTATTGAGGCCGGTCTCAGACAACCGTGATGAGTTGATTCTATTTAGTCGAGAAGATTGGATGTGTGGGTCGGGTCGTGATGTTTGAGACGAGATGGATACGTGGCCTTTCATGAGCCACAACTTTTGGGGTTATGTCATTTCTATATTAAAGTGACGTCATGACATCATACGTCATTATGGTGCATTTTCCCGATGCTTTGTGTCGTTTCGTGTGCGTCTGTTGGTTGGATTTGCCACTTTGATTCCTGTGCGAGGCAATGATGGCATAATTTATTGGTTTTGATGTGTGAATTATCGTAAATATTGATGTGAGATCACACACTCATGTTTTACAGATTTCCTATTTTGAAACCTAGTGCCTTCTTCTTCCTATTCCAGTGTTGTGTATCTTCCTTTCTTGCTCTAGCGATCCTCTTTGCGTTTAATTTTTCTTTACTGGAATAACCTCTCTTTCTTTAGAATTATGGTTAACATATCTTCTGGTCCAAATGATGGAAATAACCCGGTTCCCTTGGCGATGATTTTTCCTCCTCATGCGGAGGGCCTCTCTGTTGTCGTAGAGGATGAGAACTTCTGCCCAGCGGAAGAGATAATTCCTCGTGGTGAGACAGTCAGGTATGATTTTACATAGGCGCCTGAGGCTGAGCCCATGATCTCCTAGTCGGCGATGAAAGAGGTCAATTTATTAGATCATAGGGCTAAATTTGACATTCTCGCTCACATCGAGTTGGTCCATGCAGAGCAAGACGTGGTACAAGTCCACCTCCCCGGGTATTATGCGTTATACGCCTACCCCTTTCATGTTGGTTACACTCTTCCCCTTCTCCCCCTGGCGGAGGAGTTTTGCCACTTCTATGGAGTTTGCCCGGCTCAGCTCATGCCATATATATACAAACTCATTAAGATGCTTACGAAGTTTATGGAATTGGTCGGGGTCGAGATCATGCTTAAACATTTGATGCATCTCTTCGACCCTAGTTTCTATAGGGTGACATTGTTAAACATTCTTCATCAAGGAGGCATTTCTGGTGGTGAAGATAGATGATAAGGCGAGCAGATAATTTAGCACAATTTTTTATTCGTCAGAACCGAGAACGTGGTGCTCAACGCGGACAACTTCCCCAAAACTTGGAATTATACTTGTAAGTGTCTAACTTCTCTTCAATGAGGCATCTGATTTACTCGCTCAGTCGTGAGTTATGATCCCTTACTTACCTCTTATGCAGCCAAGACTATGCCCCCTCCTTTGGCTAGGAACATTTCTGACTGGGTCGGCCGGCTCCTCCCTCACATTACGGGAATTTACGAGTTGCCGGGTATTTTATGAAGTTTTGGGCCTTTTAGTCACTTACCATTTTGTAGTTTGCACTGCCTGACTATCTTTTCTTTTGTGCTTCTTTTAATTCCAGCCTGAGGGCCTTCGATGAGGCCGAGAGCTCCTCCACCTGCATTTAGTAAGAGGAAAAATGCTTCATCTTCGCCGTTTGTCCTCTCTACGACTGCGTCAAGGTCTGCTTGCTCTTTGGTTTCTGCTCCATCTATTATCGTGGCTAGGTCTGCTCGTTCTTCGGTTCCACCTTCTACTACTTCAGCATCAATTTATTTTCCACCGATGGAAATTTCAACGAGGGGGCCTATGGCTTCCCCTTCATATCGTCTTGTGGGCGAGAGGTCGAAATCATCACCAAATGATGGGGATTTGGTACCCCATAAAGGAAGTTAGTGGACGTTAGCGAGGGGGATGCCCAGGCCGTGGATTCTATGATGGATGATTTTACTCTCCGTGAGACGCTGAACATAATTCTTGAAAGTGACGTCGAGCTGACATCTGAGGTTTCGAGATCGGTGGAGGACTTAGAGGGAATGTATCTTCCTTCTTTGATGATGGAAGTTGAAGGGCCGACTGCTAGGGTTTTTGATACCTCGCGACTAAAGGGGCCATCGACCTCGTGGCCAGCTGATGTTGTTTCTTTGTCAGCCGATGAGAGAGGTAATGGAGTTGCCGAGGACATCTATGTAATGGGCTTAGACCTCAACGCTGAAGAGTTGAGGATGATGGAAGAAGGTTTTACTCAGCCCGAGGTGAGGGTGGAGGGGTCTACGCGGACCATCCCGATCCCCATAGATTATGATGTATTAAAGAACATAGAGAACGTGGTATTTGCCCTTGTTCCCCTTTGCTCTAACATGGAGGGTGAAAATCTCAAGGTGCTGGATGACGTTACCCTATCGAGGAGCATAGCCATCCTCGCTTCAGGGTAAATTTTTACAGGCTTCTATTTCCATATATGTTTTGTTCAATGTTTTGGGCTTCGTTTTAGTGCTTTGCACATGTGATTACAGACCATGATTTTGGAAATTGAAATCGTCTGTAGGGAGGAGAGGCGTAAGGCAATGTTCAAGAAGCTGCAATACAAATACTTTGAGTATCGCGATACGGAAGAAGAGCTCGAGGTCTAGAGCCGTGGAGGTCCAATGTGGCGACCTCCAAACGCAGGTGGTCGAGTTGCGCAGGAAATTCGAGGAGTGTCACTTGAAGATGGATGTTCTTCATGGTGAGATCACCGAGAAACAAAACGAGCTGGATAGGGCATAGCTTGCTCAATCGGAGGCTTCGAAGAAGACGGAGGCCCCTAAGGTGTTGATCCGGACTCCCCGTTCTGAGCGAGAGAACGACTTGGAAATGGTAAGGCTAAAAGAAGAGTGGCTTGATGAGAGGGTCGGAGAGTTGGAGAAAGAAACTTATGACCTCTATGACCGAATTGATGCTCTTGAGGCCGAGAATGCCCAATTATTGGTGCAATTGTCCTCTTCCCGTATCTCAGTCTTTCCTAATGTTCCTCGAGAGTTGTATGAGGAATGGAATCATGTCAAGGACTGGCTAGACGTGTTTCGACATTTACACAAGTCGGGATATGTTTCTGGGACTGCCCTTGAAGATGCTCATGTTAAGGCTCGCGAAGTTCGAGCCGCTTGCAAGTACGACCCTAATATGCCAGAGGCCGGCGAGGATGAGGGGAACGAAGGTGCAGAGAACGGCTTGAGCAGAACACCTGGGCCGTTGCTGCATATCCTAAGGGAGAAGGCGAGGGTGTTGACGCCCAGGAGGGGGATGTTGTTGAGGCCCATGACGGTGAGGATGTCGCAGACCGTGATAGTGGTGGCCAGTAGTTTTATTTTTTGACTCTTTCTTTATTTTTGTATATGGTTGGTGACGCCTTCATGACTTTTGTAAAAAATATTCTAAGTATGTAATACCAACTTCAATATTTGCATCTATATATCTTCTTATGGTTCGTATTTGTATATCTTTTTAATTTTGTCGCTTGGTGGCCTAGATTTTCTAGTCGTAATCACTTAGTTCGAACAAGGTCGATCATATCCCAAGTTTAATTATGGCTGAGGACCAGTAGGTGTTAGTTAAAATATGGACGAACATAACCTTTGTTTAATTATGGTCAAAGGCCGGTGTGTTAGTTTGAACAAGGTCAAACATAACCTATATTTAATTATGGTTGAGGGCCGGTGGATGTTAGTTTGAATAAGGTCAAATTGAACCTAGGTTTGATTTTGGCATATGGCCAGTAGGTGTTAGTTCGAACAATGTTGAACATAACCTTCATTTTATTGTGTCTGAGGTCTGGTAGGTGTTAGTTTGAACAAGGGCGAGCATAAACTTTGTTTATAATATGGCGATGGGTCGGTAGGTGTTAGTTCAGACAAGGTCGAGCATAACCTTCATTTAATCATGGCTGAGGGCTGGTGGGTGTTAGTTCGAATAAGGTCGAATATAACCTATGTTTAATTAGTTATGCCTCTAGGTGCGGAGCTTGTTGACATCATAAACTTTAAGCATTGTTGCTTTTGTTGGAAACTTGGAGAAATAGAAATAAACTTGATGCATTTCTTCTTTGTTCATACACTTGCAGAATTTTATAAATTATTAGGCATTGATTGGCGTTGTTGTCTAAGTCCTAGTCTATCTAGTCCCTTCATTGGTTGTACTGGAGAGTGCTTGAGAGGTCAAGCACTGAACTAACCGTCCCATGCCTATGTCTTTGCGTACTTCGACTTGAAGTGTTCCCTTCGCTGCCTTGTTAAAAACCTCCTTATGTAGGTCATGCCTCTTCGTTCTTCGACTTCGTCGAGCTCCTTCCTTCTACTTTCATCATTCTTTGGTCCGCTATCATTGCAGTATTTTAGACTTGGCTCCTCTACCTCGACCAGTATTACTGCGTCAGACCCATAGACTAAAGAGTAGGGCGTCTCTACTGCACTTGTCTTCGTCATTGTACGGTAGGCCCAGGGTACTTCTGGTAATATTTATGGCATCAGCCCCTTGGAATCTTCATGTTTTTTATTCATAATGTTCGGTATAAATTTGTTGGAGGACTCCACTTGCCCGTTGCCCGCGAGGTGGTATGGCGTCGAAAGTATTCTTTTGATATGTGATATTTAGCTTAAAGTGTATATATTCTATGTATATCGCCTCATATTTTACTTTTGTTTTGTGAGTTTTAGATGATAAATATGATGATTTATATTAATTTGAAGTGTTTTTATGTATAGGAATGATTCGGGATCAAACAAGGGCGAAACGCGCGAAATTAGAGCAAAAACGGACGAAATCGGAAAACCCAGGATTTGGGCGCTGGACGCCACCTGTGGCGCTTGAGACAGTGAGTATTTTATGGGCAGTGCGCTGGTGAGCACTGGGCAATGGCCAGGGTGCCAGTTATGGGGAATTTTCCTGTTTTGCCCGGGACATGGTTTTCGGCCCAAACCCTACCCAACGCATATAAAAGGAATTCTAAGCTTATTTTTTTGGTTTTTTTGATGCCACTTTGGAGAGAAGATACACACAGGGTCATTAGGGAGCAAGGTATTTCTCAGTTCTTCATCTTATTCTAGTATTTTCAATATATACAACACTTATGCAATTGTGTTATTTTAGAATGAGTGGCTAAACACCCATTTTTCTAGGGTTGTGGTTTAACCATGGATATTGTTATTCGACATTAGTTAAACCTTGATTATAGTTCACTCAATATATGGTGTTTCTTCAATTCTGTGATTAATTTCTTAATTGTCTGGCCAGCAGTTAGGTTCTATATACTATCTATGTTATGCTTGGGAAAGCCGTATATATATTAGAGAAGACTTGAAGACAGCGCGATCTTAACACTTCAGGGGAGCGGATTTGTAGTTAGGATAGGAATATAACTAGTCACCGTGCTTAATTAAATATCGTAATCTTAGTGCGTTCTAATAGATTAATTCCATAGGAATATAGGCGTTAATCTATTGAGAATAGGCGAGTAGTGGTTCGGGAGAAGGCTATGAGAGCGTTTATCGACTAGTTAGCAACCATGAGTTAATAAAATGAAAGGGAGATTTAATTAGAATGCAATACGAGTGGTGAATTGATCACAACCATGAAATATTTGTCTCTACTAAATACAAAACAATACTCTCGTTTCTAGATAATTAGTTCTTTCATAGAATCGTAGTATAAAATAGTTACATTCCTGGATTCTTACTTTGGCTTGATTCAATAACAACTAGAGTGATTCAGCAAGTAGTTTACGCAAGTCCCCGTGGGTTCGACATTTGATTTAATATTATATAACTTGCTACGACCAGGTATACTTGCGTGTGCATTTGGGAGAAACAAATTTTTGGCGCCGTTGCCGGGGACATGAATATAGACTACTTTCTAGTGTTTGCTTTAATTGTTTATTTTGTCTAGTCTAACGTTACTTGATTGTTACTCTAATCTCAGGAACAAGTTTATTGAATGTGTAGGGTCAGAAGCCAGGACAGACATGACGGCTTTGACCCCGAACCTGAGAGAACATTTCACAGGAGATTGAGGGAAGCAAGGGATGCAGACAATATTCAGGACCTCATCCAATTTCCTGTGAACATGGCAGAGGAACAACACATGGCTGTTCAAGAGGTGGCAAGGCCCAGTATTGCTAATGGTTACTCCAGCATCGTGAAGCCCAGAATCACTGGGCACTTTGAGCTAAAACAGAGCATGATCCAACTACTTCATGCAAACGGGCAGTTTATGGGTCTTCCACACGAGGGTCGACAACAACACATTCTGAACTTCTTGGAGATTAGTGATACTTATATCACTAACGGGGTCACGCCAGATTATGTGAGGCTCACGCTTTTCCCATTCTCATTGCTGGGAGAAGCAAAGCGATGTCTAAAGGCAGAACTAGCTAATTCCATTACAACATGGAACGATTTGGCGAGAAAATTTCTGGCAAGGTTCTTCCCTTTAGGAAAGACTGCAAAGATAAGGAGTGAGATAGTCTCCTTTAGACAGAAAATGGGTGAATCTTTATATTCATCATGGGAAAGGTTCAAGGGGCTACTCAGAGACTGCCCTCATCACAATCAGACAAATGATGTGTTAGTTCACACTTTCGTTGATGGGCTCCATTCTCAAACAAAAATTGTGGTAGATGCAGCAGCTGGAGGTCAGGTGTTGGAGAAGAATTATGATGAAATATTTTCATTATTGAATAAATTCTCCAAAAGCAATCCAGACTAGGAAGGTGATACGAGAAGGAATGTGGTTCAAAAGTCACCTGGAGTTCTTGAACTAGATGTTGTCTCAGCATTGTCAGCTCAGATCTCTAAATTGACTAACCAAGTCAATCAGATGAACCTGATCATTAACAAGCAAAAGTCTCAACCACTACAACAGGCCCAACCAGTGCAACATATTCAGGTATTTTGTGAAGTTCGTGGAGAGGGTCACATGAGCAATCTATACCCAGAAAATCCAGAGTCTGTATATTTTGTGGGTAATGTAAATCGCGGCCAAACAAATCAGTATGGGGACACTTACAATCCCAACTAGACGAACCACCCAAATTTCTCTTGGGGTGGAAATCAAGGCAATCCTAATCAATATCAGCCTCAAGCACCCCAACAACAATACAGACCACCTCAGGCAGAACAATCAACTAGCTTTGAGTAGATTATGAAGAGAATGATGAACGACCAACTTGCTTTCAATCAGAAAATAATGGCTGATCACCAGGCCCAAGCAGCAACAATGAGAAACTTGGAATGTCAATTGGGGCAACTTGCTAGTTCCCAAAATAGAAGAGCAGTAGGAGCTCTTCCTAGCGATACTGAGCCCAATCCTAAGGATCAAGTCAATACAATTACCTTGAGAAATGGAAGAATACTAGAAGAAGCTCAAAAAAGAAAGAAGAATACAGCACAACCTGAAGGAGAATTAGTTCCCAAGCCAGTTGAGGGGAATGAGAAAGATGATAAAAGACCCGAGCCAGTAATTAAAACAAGTCCACCACCTCCGTTTCCATAAACACTGCAGAGGCAAAATGAGGATGCTAAGTACAAAATATTGCTAGATATGTTGAGCCAAGTGAGTATGAATTTTCCTTTGGTGGAAATATTTCCAGAAGTACCTAAGTATGCGAGGTATCTCAAAGATATTGTGGCAAATAAATGAAGGCATGAAGAGTTTGAAACAGTTGCACTTAATGAAGAGTGCAATGCTAGCGTTTAGAGTAAACTTCCTCCTAAGTTGAAGGATCCAGGGAGTTTCACAATTCCTTTATCTCTTGGAAAATACGAAGTTGGTAGAGCCCTGTGTGATTTAGGGGCTAGTATAAATTTGATACCATCTTCTTTGTTCAAGAAACTCGGATTGGGGGTTCTTAGACCTACCACAATCACTTTACAGTTAGCAGATAGTTCGCTAATTATGCTAGAAGGAATTATTAAGAATGTGTTAGTTCGAGTGGGAAGTTTATTTTTCCCGCTGATTTTATTGTGCTTGATTACGAGGCAGACAAGGAAGTGCCCATTATTCTGGGGTGGCCATTCTTAGCTACTGGTGGAGCAATTATTAATGTGAGGGCAGGAAAGTTAAAAATGGGAGTTGACGATGAAGAGGTCACTTTTACTGTGTACAAGGCACTTAAACTCCCAAAGCATTATGAGGACCTGTGCATGATTACTGTGGTCAACATGAAGGGGATAGAGCAGAGTCCTTATGTGCATGGCGGTTACCCAAAGGAGATGGTGTTGCAAGCTGAGGGTGTAATGATAATTGAGAAAAGATCCAGAGATGAAAAAGGAGACCCGTTAAGAGCGCACAAAAAGGCTAGGCAACATGGGAGAAAGAAGAAGAGAAAGCGCCCAACCTGAGCAGCGTAGTAGAGTCGTGCCACGACTATAATTAAGGCGCTTGTTGGGAGGCAACCCATCCTTTATATCTATTATGTTTTTAACATTTTTTTAGTGTCGAGTTTTGTGTTGTTTTTATTTTGCAGAGTAGGGGAAGTTTGAGTACCCAAAGTTGAAGCTGAGGGGAATGTTTGAGCTTAATTGTGGGGTCATCCTGACTCTAAATATTGAGAATCATGTCCTAGCTAGGCCCGAGAGGGTCTCAGGAGTATTTCTCACCCTTGTTTTAATGTTTTTCTTTGTGATTATGCATCGAGGACTATGCATAACATAAGTGTGGGGTGGGGAATCTACTTTCTGAAGTGAAGTATAATTGTATAAAATTATTTTTTTTTAGTTAAGAAACGAAAAAACAAAATAGAAAAAGTTCGAATTTTTCCCAACGATGGATATGTTGGACAATTTTCTTGAGGATAAAGTCCGATTTAAAAATAATACCAAAAATATTTTTTATTTCTTTTTGTTTTAGGATAGTTAGGTAGTATCCCTTTGTTTTTCTTTGGGCACTGGTTCTTTTCCAAGGGTGTAACTTGAACCGGGTATTTTGATTAGTTAGGAAGGAGTTGAGTTACTCTTACAAATACCCATTGACATGTTTGGTGCCGACATATTAGGTTATGACATACATTCTGTTTTCCCTTATATTTGGTTGGACATGTGATGCCTGAGTAAAACATAAATAGCCTCTTGTGTGACGCCTTAGCTCTGTTGTTTGACTTGTATGCTACATAGTTTATATTGCTTAATACTCTCAATTTTTGTGCGCTTTCTTGACTTGAGAGTTGAATACAACCGTTGTGATTGAGTCATGTGCAATGTGTGAGTGAGGTTTAGTGATTTTCTATGCTATCCTGTGTAGTCTAGAACTTGCCCCGTGTGTTAAGCGAAGAGAAATTGTAGGTTATGCTAGTCTAGGAGATGACGTAAGTATTTTCTTGTTTGATCATGGATGTGTTTGTCACATAAGAATTAAATTTTCCATTGTTAGCCCCTTTGAGCCTTTAGCCTTTTCTTTGGTACCCACATTACAAGTCTTACCCCTATTTTGTTCTTAAATTGAGATTTTTGCACCTTTTCCTCCTAAGGAACTTAGTCGCTAAAATAAGTAAGGTGAAATATTGGGGATTAAATTTTGAGTGGAGCCATGGAAAGACCTGTTAGTTCACTAAAATTTTATTCAAAAGTCACTAGCCATTGAATCTTCATGTATGAAGTGTGTGTAGGAAAGGAAAACAAATGATATTAAAAGTATGTACAAAAACATACACACCTCCAAATTTTTATTAATTTGTGCTAGTGAAAATATAGAAGTGCTTAATTGAAAAAGGGCTATGTTGAATATTAATTGTGGCAAGGGAAATTGTTGAGAAGAATATGTGTTGATTTGTGAAGGTAGTGTATTAAAGTGCCGAGGAGGGTTACTCACTATTCCTAAATATATCATACACGTCCTTTAGCCTACATTACAACCTTAAAAGTCCTAATTGATCCTAGATTTGGCTAACTTGAATTAGTAGAGATCTACACTAAGTGCAAGCTTATGGTACGACCACAGGACGCATATGAATTCTTTGTGAGAGTGAGGGAATTAGTTCAATTGAGTGATGTACTTAAATTATGTTCAAAAGCATATTTGAATGTGTTGACTAGTTATATTCACTCTTTTGTTGTTGGTGAGGGCACATGATCTCATGAACAATTGGCGATGTTGTAAACCAACCTATTGGGTAGGTAAGTGAATTGAGAGGGCTTAGTAGTTGCAAGTTGATTTTTGAGGTTGGGTGGTTGCAATTAGGTTGTTGGTATGATTGATTAAACTGTTATACGTGGGCATGTTTAAAGAAGGGGAATAATGTGAAATTTTGTATGTTCATACTTGATTTCCGGTATCAATCATAGTTAAGGGGTAAGGTGTGTGATTGAAAATTAAAATACTCCTTGATAATGAACTTGGTACTTGTTGAAGGGTAGTAGATTATCCCATTGCTCGAGGACGAGCAAGAGCAAAAATGGGGGAGAAAAATATGATGATTTATATTAATTTGAAGTGTTTTTATGTGTAGGAATGATTCGGGATCAATCGGGGGAGAAACACGTGAAATTAGAGCAAAAACGGACGAAATCAGAAAACCCGGGATTTGGGTGCCACAGGCAGCGCTGGGCGCCACCTGTTGCGCTGGAGACAGTGAGTATTTTATGGGCAGCGCCTTGGTGGGCGTTGGGTGCTGACTAGGGCGCCAGTTACGGGGAATTTTCCTGTTTTGCCCGGGACAAGGTTATTTCGGCCCAAACCCTACCCAACGCTTATAAAAGGAATTATAAGCTTATTTTTGGGTTATTTTTTTTTGCCACTTTGGAGAGAAGATACATACGGGATCATTAGGGAGCAAGGGATTTCTTAGTTCTTCATCTTATTCTAGTATTTTCAATATATACAACACTTATGCAATTGCATTATTTTAGAATGAGTGGCTAAACACCCATTGTTCTGGGGTTGTGGTTTAGCCATGGATATTGTTATTCGACATTTGTTTAACCTTGATTATAGTTCACTCAATATATGGTTGTTTCTTCAATTTTGTGTTTAATTGCTTAATTGTCTGACCAACAGTTAGGTTCTATATACTATCTTTGTTATGCTTGGTAAAGCCGTATATAGATTAGAGAAGAACTGAAGAGAGCGCGATCTTAACCCTTCAGGGGAGCAGATTTGTGGTTAAGATAGGAATATACCTAGTCACCATGCTTAATTAAATATCGCAATCTTAGTGCGTTCTAATAGATTAATTTCATAGGAATATAGGCGTTAATCTATTGAGAATAGACGAGTAGTGCTTCGGGAGAAGGCTATGAGAGCGTTTATCGACTAATTAGCAACCATGAGTGAATTATATGAAAGGGAGAGTGAATTAGAATTCAATACGAGTGGTGAATTGACCACAACCCTGGAATATTTGTCTCTACTAAATACACAACAATACTCTTGTTACATGATAATTAGTTCTTTCATAGAATCGCAGTATAAAATAGTTACATTCCTGGATTTTTACTTTGGCTTGATTTAATAACAATTAGAGTGATTCAACAAGTAGTTTATGGAAGTCCATGTGGGTTCGACATTCGATTTAATATTATATTACTTGTTACGACCACGTATACTTGCGTGTGCATTTGGGAGCAACAATATGCCACTTCTCAAAAACTTCAGGACCTTCTTTTCCTTGAACTGGGGTCCATTATTGCAGCTAATATCTTTAGGGAGCCCGAACCAACATATGATGTTTTTCCATACAAAGGCGATCACATATTGTTCACGTATTTGAGCGAATGCTCCTACTTCTACCTACTAAGAGAGATAGTCAGTTAAAACCAGAAGGAATCGTATGTTACCTCGCTCTACCGGGAAGGGGCCCACAATGTCCGTTCCCCACTTGTTGATGCCAAGGTGAGGTGACCGAGTGGAGGTGTTCACCTGCCTGGTGAATCATTAGGCCGTACTTTGGCATTGCTCGCATTTTATCACAAAGTCTGCAACCTATTTCTTCATGGTGGGCAAGTAATAACCTGCCCGTATGAGACATCTAACTGAAGGCCGATTGCTGGAATGAGCTCCACAATGGCCCTCGTGGACCTCTTCAAGGATGCGCCGCGTCTGATTTGAGCCTTAGCATTTCACCAGAGAGTCGCCGTACGTTCTCTTATGCAGATCATTGTGGATGTTGTTGTACCTAGCTGCTGACATTCTTAGTTTCTTAGCCTCTATTTTATCATTTGGGAGTACTCCTTCCTACAAGAATGTAACAATACAGTTGCACCAGTCCCAAGTCAAGTTAATTGTTCGTACCTCGATTTGGTCTAGCGACGAGTAGAGAAGGTGGGCCACACTTTTGTCACCAATTGCAATGTTTTTGGTAGTTGTGGCTAGTTTGGCAAGACCATTCACCCCGGTTCTATGCTTGTGCGATCTGGTCGAGTAGACATTTTTTGAACTCGGGTAGCAACTTGCAAATTTTGGCATGATATTTCTGTAACCTTTGTTCCTTGATTTAGAAAGTCCCTATGACTTGGTTGAATACGAGTTGAGTATCGTAGCGTAGTCTTAACCATTTCTCCTAGTACTTGAGTTCTACCATTAACCCTGCAATTACAGCCTCGTACTCGGCTTAATTATTAGTCATATGCGGGCACCTTATGGACTGGTGAATCACTTTGCTGGTTCAGACTTCGAGTATGTGTCCTAATCTAGACTCTGACGCGTTAGACGCGCCATCAGTTTACAGGACCCAGAGGTCCTGTGTTTGGAGAGAAGCATAGGTAGCTTCTCTTTCAACTTCGGGCATTACTTTTGCGCTGAAGTCGGCGACGAAGTCAGCTATGACTTGTGACTTTATCTCTATTCGTGGATGATTTCTGATATTGTGCTCACTTAGTTTGATAACCCATTTGGATAACCTTCCTGACAGCTCAGGTTTATGTAAATTGCTCCTTAGGGGGATAGTCGTGATGATTGAGATGGGGTGGCATTGGAAATACTGTCTAAGATTTCAGAAGTTATGACTAAGGCCAATACCAGTTTTTCGAGGTGAGGGTACCTCGTCTCAGCGTTGGCTAGTGGTTTGATAATGTAATAGATGGGAGAATTTGTACCTTTATTTTGTCAAACCAGGGCTACGCTCATAGCTACTTCGGATACAACAAGGTAAACGAGGAGACATTCCTCGAGTTCGGGCTTTGAATACTGTGGTGGTGACAAAAGTTATGCTTTCAACTCCTTCAAGTCATGGACGCACTTAGAAGTCTATTGGAGGCCGTTATCCTTCTTAAGTATGCCAAATAATCTCTGACACCTTTCCGATGATCGTGAAATGAATCTTGAAAGGGCGGCGATACGGCCAATCAACCTCTTAACCTATTTTTTGGTGGTCAAGTGTCCCGGTATCCCCTTGATGGATTTGATTTGATCATGATTGACCTCGAATCCTCGATGCGATACCAGGAAACCCCAACATTTCTTGAGGCCACGCCAAACGGACATTTTTTGAGGTTCAGTTTCATTACGTATCATCTGAGTATGTCGAAGGTCTCTCTCAGATGGTCGATGTGATATTTTTCTCTTTTTGACTTGACTAGTATGTCGTCTATATATACTTCCATCATTATGCCAAGCTGGTCTCTGAACATCCTTGCAACCAACCTTTGGTAACTCACCACTGTATTTTAAAGCACGAAGGGCATGACCCTGTAGCAGTACATCCTCTGATGGGTGATGAATATGGTTTTATCCTGATCTTCTTCTTCTATGAGGATTTGATCATAGCCTGAATAGGCGTCCAAGAAACTCAGTAATTCATGCCCGACCGTTGCGTCGATGAGTTGGTCAATATGGGGTAATGGAAATGAATCTTTGGGGCATAATTTGTTCAAATATATGAACTCTACGCACATCCACAATTTTCCATTCTTCTTTTTCACCATGACCACGTTGACGACCCATTGGGGGTACTTCAACTCCCTCATGGATCCATATTCCAATAGTTTTTTACCTCTTTGCATACCGCATCATTAGTTGCGAAGTTGAACTTACGCCTGACCTGCCTCATGTTGATACCCAATTTTTTCCTATAATAGTTTTTGAAATGCATATATGCCTTTAAAACCATACATTAGCATCAATTGGTATTTTTCCATTATTGCTACATTTTAAAATAAATTTCCCTAGTATTTTATACTATATAAATAATTGCAAAATTGCATCACAAATGACTTTAAAACATTTCTTGATTTAATATTACTATTTATAGTCATATTAAGTTCAAATGATTTCATAAATGGCCAGATTTATTGCAATTGTAGCACATGCATACTTTATTACGTAATTTTACCAAAAAATTGCACATTGTAGGTTTGAAATGTTGAATAATTATTTTAAAACATTTTTATGCATGAAAATTATTTTTATAATTTATTATTTATTTTATAAATTAATTTTTATTTAATTATTTGGGTATTTAATAAATATCCCCTTATTTTCAGATGTAACCCTTTTCAAACCAGCCCAACACCCTTTTAATTTGGCCCAATCCCCCTAAGCCCAAACATTAAACCTGCCCGACCCAACACCCCGTCCAATCCTGACCGTTGATCATTTTGATAAACGGTCCAGATGTCCCGTACCTAAATTTAACCTAAACGACCCCCCCCCCTCCAAACCCTCTCACTCCTAACCTCTCATCCACCGTCACCACTCCCCCTCTCTTTCAACTCTCTCTACCTAATCCTAGCTCTAACACCCGTCACCGGTGTAAACCTTCTTCTTATGAAGCTTCCATGGCTTCTCCGGCCATCTTTTCCTTCTACACGCCATGGCTCTATGATATTTTAAAACCTTAAGATGATCTCAAGGGAAACAAAGCGGTTCTGGGTTGAACCTTTGCTCAATAGCCTGTCTCAGGACATTTGCTCGACTATGAGTAAGAAATTTCTCTTTATTTTGTTACGAATCTATGGTTTCTAAACCTATGTTCTAATCTCTATTACTTTTCTGTAAAAACCCGAGTCTATTACCTTCGATCTTCTCAGATCTGTATAGATCTGAGATGAATCGAGCACTCTTACATGTTATCTCTGAAAATGTCTGGTTTTAACCGATTATTCCTACTTTTCCCTAAAACTATGGGTTATCCCAATTATTTTTCTAAGGTTTATTCGACTCCTACAGTGTTTGATTAATTATTTTCGTCTCCTTGACCCGATTTGTGCAAAATATACTCAAACACAAGTCGATTTTATGTGATACTCTGATTTTCTAACCTTTGTTTTGATTTTAAGTCTTTCACTGTTACCAGTCATATTAATTCACTCTGTATTTTCTGACTTACACATTTTTCCTTTGTCAAATCCTGTATTTTGTGATTTTGCCCTAATAAATCTCTATTAGGGCTAGAGTCTGGGTTTCCGGCTAATTCCTGTATTTTTTTTGTGAAGTTTTACTTAGCCTATTTTCTATTTGTGGAAGTTGATATTCTTTCCAGAAATCAGTACTACTTTGAAATTTTGGCTAATTGATTTGCTCTGTTAGAGATTTTGTATGCCTAAGCCTTGCATGTTTCCTTGTTTACGACCTTACTTATCTATGCCTTATAACTAAGGATTCTTACTGATTCCTTTATATGGTGTGATTTGGATTCTTTCCTTAATTAGACCCTTGATTATTACCGTTTGATCAAGGAGTTTATTCAGAACTCCCTTATTTGGTTTGATTTGAACTTCTTGCCTTAATTTAATCCCTGATTATTACCGTTTGGTCAATTGCCCATAATTAAAGGAGTATATTATGAACTCCTTATGTGATTGGATTCTGTGATTTCCTTTATTGCTGGCTTCTGATTTCGTTTACCTTGTTTGTCCTACTCTTAAACTACTATGTAAACTCTTTTATTTTACCTTTCAAGACACGAACACTAAGTTCAGAACACACACTCACACTCAAACTCTCTCTTCTTTCTATACTACTCTTGCTAACTGTTTGTCTAACCGGCTGAAAGCTAAGGTTAGACAGTGGGACTACACTTGCTTTACATTCTGCACTTTCTTCTTTAACTGTTATGTCTCTAGTTCAATCTTGAAACTCAACTCTATGTGTTTCATGTTCATTCCTGCACTAGTTCAATTTGATACGTAATCAAGTTGTCATCCTGTTCACTGCTTTATTCAACATGTCTAAATTATGTTCTCTTTTGTTGAAATGTGTAATCAGCATGTCTAAGACCTCGCTTGCTTGTTTGATACTTGGCTAGCATGTTTATTAGTCTCTATTTACTCCTTTCAGTTGGTGATATCATGTTAGCAACTTAGCCTCCTAATGTACTTGATTGACCCTAATTGTATGTCTAATTTTGTCCAATGCACCCTTGTCTTCAACATAATTTTACTAGATTCTTGCTTTATGTCTAAACCGCCTATTATCATGACTAACCTGTTTGGTCTTTGAATCAGTATATTCCCAATTGTTCTGTGCATTTGTTTGCCTAAGCGTTCCCCTTAGACCTTGTTGATGTGTTCCTTGTGTGAGCTATCTATGTTGGAAACCCCTTTAACCCATGTTTGTAAAGCTATTTGTGAATTTGGGCATTCTATGAGTAAGTGATTATTTGTTGAATTTGTTCTACTCATAACAGATTTCAAAACTTTTTTGACACTCTTAGTATTTTTCTCAAAACTGTTTTCACTCCTAGCATCCTCTTAAAACTGGTTTCTATTCTAGAAAATCTTTTCACTCCTGCAAGTCATCTCCACACTGTTTTACTAAGTCTTCAAAAACTATTTTAAGCACTCTCACTTTACTCTTAGATTATTAAGTTCTTCCCCTCTAGTGTGTGTACTGCCTAGGAATCCATGAGGTTCCTCCAAACTCTGGCACACTGGGGCTGGCCCTTCCACATTGCACATAACTAATCCCCTATTAGAGAAAGGGTCTTGGTGTGAGCACTGCTCGGGATCCCTGAGGTACTTAGGGAACTCTTACACACCAGGACATTGGCTATGAGATTCTTTTCATTTGAGTCTACATTGAAGGCCTGACATTCCCAGGTTTACTTTGGGCCTGATTTAGGCTCCCTATAATATAGTTTACATTAACTTATGTAATTTATTCAATCCTGGTCTGTAATAATGTCCTTTGTAAATAGATATTGGGGTAATTAGTAAAAGGGAAGAATTCCTATACGATTTTTGTGGGAAAACCGAGTAGAAATCATGCTTTAGGTTATATATGTTGAATTGCAGTAGAAATCATGCTTTAGGTTTATATTGTGAAATAGATATCATGCCTCTAGGTTATCTATGCCTATTTGTATTAAAACCATGCCATAAATCTGTGCATTAGATATCCTGCCTCAGGATAATCATTTTTACTGCTTTTGCATATTAAAAAACATGTTATAATTCATCCTTTAATTTCTGATTAAGTTATTATTGTAAACATGCTTCATAAAATGACCATCTTTCTCTGTGTATTAGAAATACTGCCTCAGGACTCTGTTTGCATTTGCTCTAAAATAGTATCTATGTCGCTTAAGTAAATAATTATCTATCAAGAGATTTAAAAACATCCCCAACACATCGATCTAATGTTCTAGTATAAATACGCATGACATCACCTTTTTGTAACATAAATCACCCAGATCGGCATGCTTATAGGACTCAATAACTAGAATCTGTTTAACTAATTCCCAGAATCCTGATTGCATGCTTATAGGGCACTACAGATCCACGCCTAGGTAAGCCTTAGGTAATTAATGGTCTTAAAATTGTGAGGTTATGCTATGCTTATTTTGAAATTGTCCAGGTTTAATAGGTTCTAAAATCAATAGGCAAATTGTTTAGGATTCTGTCACTTCACTTAGAAACAATGATGCATATTCTGTGTTTATGATGCGTACCTAGATATCCTGTTCTGGGACCTTTTTCTGAAATACTTTAAAATCTACTGTTTGAGATGTTCTACTTATTTGTTTATGTGTGGATGTAAACACGAGCCCCTTTAAATGCTTCCCTATTTGACAGTCCTACATGTTATTAGTTATCGCTTAGAGTTTACCTTTTAAACACCTTAAGAGGGTATATAACTGCCCAAGTTTAGAGGTCCTAAATATCTCCATGACCACGAGGAAGGGACAGGTAAAGCACACTTAGAGTTCATTAATTAAAATAGCTGACATAACCGCTAAAGAGGGGGGGTAATGGGTAGTAAAAGGATATGATGACCTGTGCGCTAATGCCACGTGTAGCCCCTCTAGTTGAGGAGGATTACCGGGTATTGTACAGATTTGATCCTATAGGCTAACCAACCTACAACTTACCTTATTCTTTTTACATATTTGTACTTAGACTGCTTATCTGTCAAAAGTCCTTTATTATTTTTTACATATGTGTGCTTAGACTGCTTTTCTGTTAATTGACTAATTCAAAAGTATGTTTGGCCGGGAACCATCATTGTGGACCTCGAGGGGTGCCTAACACCTTCCCCTCGAAGTAGTTTCAAGCCCTTACCCAATCTCTGGTAGTGCAAACTGGTTTCATGAGTTACTTGCAATAGGTGCCCCAATGCACCTTAATCCGTTAGGTGGTGACTCTCCAACTTCGTGTACCCCTTTCCCAAAAGGAAATGATTGGTCCTAATAATGTCGAAACCCGGACTCCGCGAAAAGGAAAAAAGGGGCACAATAATATCGCGACTCTGCTGGGGAATTTAGGCTTTTTCCATAACAAACTGCTTTTCGAATTAGTCTGAACGTGCCTTACTTTGTTAATATTTTCACCCCTTCCCTTTCCCTTATGTGAATTTAATTGTTTATTTTTCAAGTATTTGTTTCCTTCAATACGAAACTGGCTTGTTTCTTTGTTTTCCTTTTTAACTGTCTTTCAATTATAAAAGTTGTATTTATCACTTTCATAACGTGGAAATGCGTGACAACATGCTATTTATTGCTGCATAAATCACGCTCAACATCGTATTCCACCCGTGCCTAAACAAATCCTATTGCAACGCTTGATGAGTGGTTGCGCTCTTCTAATATATTGCCCTTAAATTTGGAAAGGCTTATTTGCGGTAAAACTAGTCGATCAGCGGCGCAGTCAACGGTTCCGTGTCTTTTCTCTCAAGTTGTCCGCTTGAGGGTACTAGTCTAGACCCCCATAGTAACCTACTCTTATTATTGTGCATGCATCATGGTCAAACCTAGCTGAGTTAATGTGTTGTCCACACAATAACCCTTTAAGACAAGTCTTATCCAAAGCCCACCGGGGTTTCCATAATCCCAATGGACACTACCACGTTCTGTGCATTAATTTGGAGAACTAAATGCCAATATGCTAATCATGATTGTATAAATAGTCGAATCGGGTGGGGGAAAGGGCCTAAGCCTTTTGTTTTGCAGAAAATGAGGCAAGAGGCCCCCAGATTTGGTATGGTCAACAACTTTCCCCTACTGCTACTAGATTGGTGGGAAGACCTTTCCTCAAGCGACAAGAAACACGTGAAGAAACACTTGGGAAATTTACCCTCTCTGCTAGACATTCAACCAAACAATATACTAATCGAGGTTGCAACTCTGTTCTGGGGCAGTGAAAGGGTTGTGTTCCGCTTCAGGAATATAGAAATGACACCACTTTTGGAAAAAATTGGGGGACTACTGGACTGACATAGGATAGCCCTAGGCTATTGATACCTGAGAACCGAACTGGTAAAGGTTTCCTTAAGATGACGGGGTTGAAGAAAAATTTTGAACTAGAGTGTCTGAAAAAGTCCTATATACAGTTCGAATATCTACATGAGAGGTAGGGTGATAGCAAATCTTACCGTACATTCCATGATAAGTTTTCTATCACTTTTCAAGGTCACATCCAGCACAGAGTGTTCGTGTTTAATTTGTGCTTTTTGGGCATGATAGTGTTCTCGATGAAAAGGTGAAGATTCCATTCTAGATTAGCCATGGTCGCCAGGACTTTGATGGAAAGGATTGATGGACAAATATACACTATTATCCCTATGATCTTAGATGTCATCTACCAGGCTCTACAGCGCTGTCAAAGAGAGATCAAGCATTTTGAGGGTTGAATTATGTTTCTGTAGTTGTGGTTATAGAACATCTTCAAAGGGGCCAGTATCACCAAGAACTTCCGCGAAGGGCTTGGAACGACCACATTGCCTTCCATCACCCCAAGCGGATGACTTACATTCTGGACAGGTTTGCTCAGCCGGAGAGTGCCAAATAGCGGGTGGAGTTCTTCGACAATCTGACCGAGGAACAAGTGCAATGTATGTTTGAATGGTTCCTAATAGACGAGTTCATCATCCAGTCAAGGGACGCTCCACACGTAGTGCTGAGTGGGTTGAGGGGAATATACCCTTATGTTCATATCCGTGTCATGAGGCAAGCGGGCAGGAAGCAGGTTGTATTAAGGGTCGCAAAAATGAGCCACTTCATAATAGACTTTCGGGACGACGACATCCCTTACAAGTGTTAATCTCAACACATGTGGCACTATAAGATCATCATGGAGAAAAACACCATTGAGCCAGACAGGTATCATGCTGGGTGTGCACCTCTCTACCCGACATGGTTGGAGGACAACTAGGGGGGACAGTGAGGCCAGGAATCGGTCGAGGGAATCGTATCATAGATGAAGATGTCGAGGCCCAAGTTAAATACAACAGACTGCGCAAGATGGTCCATGATTTCGAGAATGAGCACAGGGAAATACATGAGACCAGTTGGAGGTTGATCCAAGAATGGAAGGAAGGGGCTAGAATACCTGGAGCAAGGTTTGGTGGAGCTGGAGGGAAAAGTTATAAAGAGTATTGAGGACTTCTATAATGCTGAAAGGAGCGAGGGAGGACACTTGGCTATAGCATATCTGCTGCTGGGTCTGCGTGAGTTAGGAAGCCTGTTTGATGGAGTCAGGAAGATCGAATCTGGGAAGGTCCTTCTGAGACCAAGTAAGCTAGGTTTATCTGCTTTCATAAATGTAATAAGGCCAAGTGCCATTAATGACTTATTTTTTATGGTACTTTCGTGTCGTTTTGGGATTCCTCTATTTTTATATTAATGAAATGAGGCATTTATTGGCATCTAAGTTCTCCAAATAAACTTGTGGGTAGGACTACCTCGGGCACAACGAGGCTCCCAAAATTAGGATGCATTTACATTTCTGCAATACATGTTTAAACACTGCAAATACTCTTTTTGTAATCCTTACAGACATTGCTACCTTTTGTTTTTATTTTCTTTCTTTTTGATTATTCTCATTCTCCAAAGGTTGTTTCGTGCATACTGGCATCATCACCATATCATACAAGATCCAGGGGCCTTCCACCTTCTCCTCCTCCTAGTCCACCAAAAGTCAAGGGAAAAGAGAAGATGGAAGACTTGAACAACATCAGAAAAGAAAACACCACACCAGCTAAACATCTAGAGGCTTCTGACAGTCGAGGTACTCAGGTTCCAAATGATGCTGTTTCACAACTCAAACAGAGAATACTGAAACTCAAAGGAGAACTCGAGCATGTCAAGAATGTGGCAAACCTATCCTTATAACTTAGCGTCTGCCAGTCATCCAAACACACAGAACCCTGCACCACCTCAAAACACACCCAACAAGTGCCCACAAAATCCTCCTGCACCTCACCATTACGTAACTCCACCACAAAATCAAACTATCCCACTCCAATACCGGCAAAACATCTGCCACACTCCACGAAACACCCCACCAATCATTCTTGAACCCCAGAATTCCACAAATGATCACCACTATGCTCAAGCTCCAGGTAACTATAACAATCCTATATATGTGGAAACCCTACCTCACTCAACTCAACCCATCTATTATACACCAGAATCCAGTGAGGAGGACATGTTCATCAGCCAGGATCCTAAGAAGTGGTCTAACTGGGTGAGTATGGCGTCTGAATTTATAGACCAATTCAGGTTCAGCACAGAGAATGCACTAGATGTCTTTTACATTCAGAACCTCAAGAAGAAACATACTGAAACTTTCCGCAAGTATGCCACTCGGTGGAGGTTGGAAGTAGCCAAAGTCAAGCCGGCGTTGGACGAAGAACAGATGAACAAGTTCTTATTCAGGGCACAAGATTCGCAATACAATGAAAAAATGATGGTTAATGAAAATCACAAGTTCTCTAATATCATCAAACTTGGTGAAAGAATAAAAAAAAGGCATCAAAAGTGGGATGGTCACAAATTTTGAGGCACTGCATGCCACCAAAAAAGCACTACAGCCCGGTGGTATATCTAAGGAAAAGAGCGTAGGAGCGGTAATTGCTGCACAAGGACCCAAAACTCCACTAATATATAAAACCTCCCCATTCACATACCAAGCACCTCCACCCACCTATCAACCATCACCTCCACCCACATATCAACTGTCACCACCACCTACATATCAACCCTCATTTCCCAGATATTCCAAACTAGCTACTGTCTATCACACCTATAATTCCCAACCATCTCACTTTCAGTCACCTCCAACCCGTTAAAACTACCCAAGGCCTCGACCTAACTTTGACCGCAGACCGCCCAAACGGTACATTTCCATTGCTAAACCCATCGACCAGCTGTATGAATGGTTGAAGGTTGCTGGTTACATCACTCACATCCCTGTTGTGGCCACGGAGAATTCATTCTAATGGGTCAATCCAAACAAGCCTTTTGGATACCATTCCAGCAAGAAATGACATACCATCAATGAATGTTGCACATTGAAGGACAAAACCCAGGCTTTGATCGACAATAAAATCATCTAGGCAAAAGAGGCTACGCCTAATGTCCGCAATAACCCCGTCCCAGATCACAGGGGTGAAGGCGTCAATGTGATACAGATGGATGAAGAATGGAATCCGGAGGGATCAACCATGCTAATCAAAGAGGATGATGATCCTAAGAAGCCCGCAGTTACACTCAATCCCATTATAGTACAGATACAGCCGCCAGTGGAGGTTGAGGTAATCGTGTCAGTCCAGTTCGAGGTTGAGGTAGCACCACCTGTAGTGACACCTATTGCATTTGAGGTGAAGGTAGCCACACCATTTACAGTGACAGTCTCAACCACACCGCATTTCGACACCAGGGTTGTGCCCTGGGTTTATATGGCTAAAGCTAGAAGAAGACGAAAAACTAAAATAGAAGAAGTTGGTGTTGCACAAGGGATGACTAGGACCGAAATGGTCTACACACCTGGGAATTTGGGAGAATCCAGCAAGAAGGCCTCTAATAGACCTCCTATCATTAAAACAGGCCCAGATGACCTTTGGAGGAAAGTACAAGCAAGAGAGTACTCAGTCATAGACCATCTGAACAAGACTACTGCTCAGGTAGCTATCTTGTCACTGCTACAGAATTCGGAAGCACATAGGAGTGCTCTGATGATAGTCTTGAATGAAGCATATGTTCAAAATAACATCACGAGCATAGAGATGGCTAACATGGTGGGGAAGGTATTAGAGAGTCACGAGATCACTTTCCACTAGGATGAATTGGCACCTAAAGGTTTGAGTCATAACAAGGCACTGCATATTACCGTGCAATGCGAAGACTACTTCATTACCAGGGTTATGATTGATAGGGGATCCAAACTCAATATTTGCCCGCTAACAACACTGAAGAGGTTGGTCAAAGACCTGTATGAAATTCGAGAGGGGACCATGAACGTGTAGGCATTCAATGGGTCTTAGCGGGCTACCATCGGCGAAATCAATCTCTGCCTGCAGATGGGGCCTACATGGTTTGATGTGAAGTTCTAGGTACTGGACATATCTGCATCCTACAACCTGTTGTTGGGACGACAATGGATACATACCACTGGGGCTGTGGCATCAAATTTTGCATCAGGCGATAAATTTTGAGTGGAATCATTAGGAGGTGATTATCCATGGAGATGGGAGAAATCCCATTTACCCGTCAAACTATCCTGGTAATTAAGGATATAAGAAGACTCGGTGGGGAAACTTATCATCACATCGAGCGGTTCAATGCAATCGATCAAGATAAGTGGTGGAACAGTAAGATAGCAGGTATGATGAATTAGAGTGGGTATGAGCCTGGAAAGGGTCTCAGCAAAAACCTTCAGGGCATTTCTAAGCCAATAAAGCTGAAGCGTCATGGCACTACTTTTGGCCTAGGATATCAATACACCTGGAGAGAGTATAAAAATTGGTCACCACCGTAGGATGGTCCTTACTATCCACTTGAGAAGCATGTACTGTATTTGAATCAGACCTTCCAATAGGCCGACATCGTATGGGGTTCAGAAGAGGAAGAAGAACTGGCAGCCTTAAGGAACCTATTTCTGGAGGATGAAGATATGGACTGTTGTGTAATCGTCGAGGAGGATGAGGAAGGACCTACCATCTAAACTATGGGAAAAGGATCATTCCTCATAAATTGGACTGTCAGACCATCAAGGGCCGGACGAGTCCCGGCATAGCAAGGCTAAAACATCACTGTTTATTTTTGTTTTCTAAGAAAATGATTTCCTTTTTGCATTTTTGTTTCAAATAAAATCTCCAGTGTTCCAAAAAGTTGTTTAAATTATTGAAAATCATTGTTATGTTTCAACGAATCGATATTTATTATTACCATTTTCGTCTCATATTCTATTTATACAGCATCATTATTTCCTGTCTTGATGAACCGGCGACTATGTCATGTAATGAGACAATGCAACAAAAGGATAGTGATTCGGAGGAAGAAGATGTCATACCCGAGGAAATTGTCAGAGAAGTAGAAGATTTTTAGATCAAGCCTAAGTCCAACCTGGACGAAGTAGAAGTAATCAACTTGGGAGATCCTGAAACTGTCAAAGTGACCCGCATAAGCACCAACTTATCGCCATCAAGAAAGGAAGAGTACACACAATTCATAAAAGAGTATGAGGACATACTTGCATGGTCGTACGATGAATGACCCGGTTAAGCACATCCATTGTGGCTCACAAGTTGCCTACAAACCCAATGCGTCCACCAGTGAAGCAGAAGCTCCGAAAATTCAAGCCTAATATGAGTATGAAAATAAAGGAGGAAGTAACTAAACAAATCAAGGCCAAGGTCATCAAGGTGGTTGAAAACCCAACTTGGTTAGCCAACATCGTGCCAGTTCCGAAGAAAGATGGAAAGGTCAGGGTTTTTGTCGATTATAGGGATCTTAACAGAGCAAGCCTAAAGGATGATTTCCTTCTTCCAAACATACACATCTTAATCGATAATTGTGCCAAACATGAACTCCGATCATTTGTGGATTGTTTCTCCGGTTACCACCAGATCTTGATGGACGAGGAGGACGCTGAGAAAACCTCTTTCATTACACCATGGGGGTGTACTATTATAAGATTATGTCATTCGGCCTAAAGAATGCCAGGTCCACCTATATGAGAGCTATGACTACCATTTTCAATGACATGATACACAAGGAGATCTAGGTGTATGTGGACGACGTCGTCATCAAGTCCAAGAAAGCCATGGATCATATAGAAAATTTGAGGAATTTATTCGATAGATTGTGGGAGTACAACCTGAAATTAAACCCCGCAAAGTGTGCATTCGGGGTTCCCGCCGGAAAGTTTCTCGGTTTATCGTTAGCCATCGAGGGATAGAACTAGGTCCATAAAAAGTCAAAGCAATCCAGGAGCTGCCACCGCCAAGGAGTAAGAAGGATGTAATGAGTTTCCTGGGACGACTAAACTACATCAGCCGGTTCATAGCCCAGCCCACGGTCATATGTGAGCCAATTTTCAAGATGTTGAAAAAAGATGCTACAACTAGTTGGAACGAAGATTGTCAAAAGGCTTTCGATAGGATCAAGGAGTACTTATCAACACCACCAGTCTTGGTCCCGCCAAATCCAGGTAGACCCTTGATACTCTACCTTGTAGTACTAAATGGAGCGTTTGACTGCGTTCTAGGGTAGCATGATGAGACAGGAAGAAAGGAACATGCTATCTATTACATAATCAAGAAGTTCACTCCATATGAAGCACAGTACTCTCTACTGGAACGTACCTGTTGCGCTCTGACCTGGATAGCTCAGAAGATGAGGCACTACGTCTGTTCTTACACAACATACCTCATATCGAGAATAGATCCCTTGAAGTATATATTTCAGAAGCCCATGCCTACTGGAAAGCTATCTAAGTGACAAATTCTGCTGAGTGAGTTCGATATTGTTTATGTAACTCAGAAGGCGGTCAAGGGACAGACACTAGCAGATCATCTTGCATAAAATCCTATGGAAGGAGAATTCGAACCCCTGAAAACGTATTTTCCCGATGAAGAGGTACTATTCACAGGGAGAAGACATTGCTGAATCCAATGACGGTTGGAGGATGTTCTTTGACGGAGCAACAAATTTCAATGGATTCGGCATTGGAGCTGTTTTTGTATCGGAAATTGGATAACATTATCCGGTATCTTCTAAGCTCAGATTTCCCTGCACCAACAACATGGCGGAGTATAAAGCTTGCATACTAGGACTCAACATGGCCATCGACATGAATATTCAGGAGCTGCTGGTAATTGGTGATTTAGATTTGCTGGTGCACTAGGTACAAGGAGAATGGGCCACCAATAATTCCAAGATACCGCCATATCTGTACCATGTGCAGAAATTGAGAAATAGGTTCACGAAGATAGAGTTTTGTCATGTTCTCAGAATCCAGAACGAGTTTGCTGATGCATTGGCCACTTTTCCATCCATGATACAACATCCAGACAAGAACTTCATTGATCCTACCCCAGTAAGGATCCATAGCCAGCCAACATATTGTGCTTATGTTGAAGAAGAAACAGATGGGAAACCTTGGTTCCAGAACATCAAAGAATATCTGACAAAAGGAGAATATCTGGAGCATGCAAATGTTACTCAGAATGGTTTCGTCTTAGCCAAAAAGATACTTAGGGCCGGTTATTTATGGGTAACCATGGAGATAGATTGCATCCAGTATGTTCAGAAATGCTACCAATTTCAAGAACATATAGATATGATAAAAGTATCGCCATATGATCTCAATGCAACTAGCTCGCCTTGGCCATTCACCGCCTGGGGAATGGATTTCATTGGTCCAATCGATCCCACCACCTCAAACGGGCATCGATTCGTCCTGGTAACTATTGATTAATTCACCAAATGGGTCGAAGTAGCATCTTACTAGGTAGTGACTAAGAAAGTCATGGCAGATTTTGTCCGCGATCAGATTATTTGTCGGTTTGGAGTTCCGAAATCAATCATCACAGTCCATGCCTCCAATCTAAACAATGATCTGATAAAGGCCATGTGTGAGACTTTCAGAATCAAGCACAAGAATTCCACAACCTACAAACCTCAGATGAATGGAGCTGTAGAAGCCGCCAATATGTATATCAGGAAGATACTGAGCAAAAGGTAGAAAATCACAAACACTGGCACGAGAAGCTTCCATTCGCTTTGTTGGCATATTAAGTTCGCACATCAATCGGGGCAACTCACTACTTGTTGATTTAAGGTACGGAAGTTGTTATTCCTGCTGAAGTGGAGAATCTTTCCTTAAGGATCATACAAGAAGCTGAGCTCATCGATGCAGAATGGGTAAGGAGCCGTTATGAGTAGCTATCCCTCATAGACGAAAAAAGGATGAATATAGTGTGTCATTCCTGCTTGTTAAATGAATCTGTTTTGCCAATGTTACCCCCAATGATTTAACAAGATCTTCACACCAAGGGAAACAAGCTGAGCGGGCCAACGGAGGCATGAACTTACCTCCCCCTTTAAAGAACTCACAGTTTTTATTTGGTTGCAGGAACGAAGATTATGCACGCCTCGAAGTCACAATCTTCATAACAACTGCGATATTGAAATCTGCTACTAGCTAAGAAACTTTGCTATCCTCTGCTATTTATTCTATTTTTACTGCACAAGGCTAAACAATGCCTTCCATTTGCATGAGGTTAAGCTCTGCCTCCATACTTGGATAAGGCTAAGCTATGACTTCATCTGCATGGGACTAAGCCTAGTCCCGCATCTGCATGAGGTTAAGATCTACCTCCATACGTGCATGAGGCTAATCTTTGCCTCCATATTTTTATAAGACTAAGCTCTGCCTTCATCTGCATGGGACTAAGCCTAGTTCTGCATCTGTATGAGGTTAAGCTCTACCTCCATATCTGCATGAGGCTAAGCCCTGCCTCCATATTTGCATAAGGCTAAGCTATGCCTTCATCTTGCATGGGACTAAGCCATGTTCCACATCCTGCACGAGACTAAGCTCTTTCTCCATATCTGCATGAAGCTAAGCTCTGCCTCATATTTGCATTTTGCCGAGACTAAGCGTTGTCTCTCTGGCACTATCTACTTCTACTCTCCTTCCGGGCTAAGCTCTGCCCCAACTTCACAATACTAAGCCTTGTCTTGTTGCTCTTATCATCATATTATCGCATCACATGGGCTGAAATATCGCTAACCTGTCCAAAGGCATCATAGTCTAAAGGCATCATCCTCATAGCCGGAAGACCCCATGTAATGGCCTGAGGATCTCACAAATTTGCATATCATTATTCAAAGGCATCATGATTCGGAGGCACCATCTTCGTAGATCGAGAACATCATTTCATGGCCTTCGAATCCATCACTGAACAATTCATGTCCCAGGACATCATGGTCTAAGCACGTCCTCCTCAACCATCTGAAGGCAACTTTCATGGTCCGAATGGAGTCTGCATCATGTTTAAATTTTGCACAAATATATGCTCGTAGCATCTCTTTATTTGCAGGTTACCTGGTAAACAACTGTCATCCCAATAGGAGCAATCCCACTCCGATTCTTTCAAGTATCTCAAACTTGACCGCTCACCAAAACCATTTTTTGGCCTATCCCGAAATCTCGTGTCCGTTCTTGCGATGACTTCATCGGCATATTTTTTCGATGAATCTAGAACTACACACGACCTGATTCCTGTATAACCATGGATATGTAGGTAGCTCAGAAACAAGAGTGTGTCCTAAATCTCTCAAACCATCTCGCTCGGTCAAAATTGGCCATCGTATCTTTACCCGACAACCTTTCATCCTTTCATGGTAAAGAGGGGCAGTTGTTGATACCCAATTTTTCCCTATAATAGTTTTTGAAATACATATATGCCTTTAAAACAATGCATTAGAATCAATTGGTATTTTTCCATAATTGCTAAATTTTAAAATTAACTTTCCATTGTATTTTATTTTATATAAATAGTTACAAAATTGCATCACAAATGATTTTAAAACATTTCTTAATTTAATATTACTATTTATAGTCATATTAAGTTCAAATTATTTCATAAATGGCCAGATTTACATTTCTTGAATACAATTGCAATAACTTTGCAATTGTAGCCCATGCATACTTTATTGGGTTATTTTACCAAAAAATGGCTCATTGTATGTTTGAAATGTTGAATAATTATTTTAAAATATTTCTACGCATGAAATTATTATTATAATTTTTTAATTGTGTTATAAATTATTTTTAATTTAATTATTTGGGTATTTAATAAATAGCCCCTTATTTTCAAACCTAACCCTTTTCAAAACAGCCCAAAACCCTTTTAATTTGGACCAATCCCCTTAAGCGCAAACATTAAACCTGCCCGACCCAACACCCCGTCCAATCCTGACCGTTGTTCATTTTTATCAACGGTCCAGATCTTCCTTACCTAAATTAAACCTAAATGAACCCCCCCCCCTCCAAACCCTCTCGTTCCTCATCTCTCACCCGCCGTCACCACTCCCCCCCCTCTCTCAACTCTCTCTACCTAACCCTACCTCTAACACGCTGTCACCGGCGTAAAACTTCTTCTTATGAAGCTTCCATGGGATCTCCGGCCTGTCTTGGCCTTCTACGCGACATGGCTCTATGATATTGTAAAACATTGAGACGATCTCAAGGGAACCCAAGCGGTTTTGGGTTGAAACTTTGCTCAATAGCCTGTCTTAGGCCATTTGCTCGATTATGAGTAAGAGATTTCTCTTTATTTTGTTGCGAATCTATGGTTTCTAAACCTATGTTCTCATCTTTGTTACTATTCTGAAAAAACCTAATCTATTAACTTCGATCTTCTCAAATTTGTATAGATCAGAGATGATCGAGCACTCTTAAATGTTTTCTCTGAATATATCTGGTTTAAACCGATTATTGTTGCTTTCCCTAAAACTAGGGTTTATCCCAGTTATATTTCAAAAGTTTTTTCGACTCCTAAAGTGTTTGATTAATTATTTTCGTCTTCTTGACTGATTTGTGCAAAAGATACTCAAACCCTAGTCGATTTCATGTGATACTCTGATTTTCTAACCTTTGCTTCGATTTTGAGTCTTTCAGTGTTACCAATTGTATTAATTCACTCTGTATTTTATGACTTACACATTTTTCCTTATGTCAAATTCTTTATTTTGTGATTTTGCCCTAATTAATGTCTATTAGGGCTAGAGTCTGTGTTTCTGTCTAATTCCTATGTTTTTTTTGTGATGTTTTACTTAGCCTATTTTCTATTTGTGGAAGTTGATATTCTTTCCAAAAATCAGTATTACTTTGAAATTTTTGCTAATTGATTTGCTCTGTTAGAGATTTTGTATGCCTAAGCCTTGCTTGTTTCCACGTTTACGACCTTAGTTATTCACCCATGCCTTATTTAATTTCCTGTATAATTGTGAATTCTTACTGATTCCTTTATATGGTGTGATTGGGATCTTACCTTAATTAGACCCCTAATTATTACCGTTTGATCAAGGAGTTTATTCTGAACTCCCTTATTTAGTTTGATTTGAACTTTTTGCCTTAATTAAATCCCTGATTATTACCGTTTGTTCGATTAACCTTAATTAAAGGAGTCTATTCTGAACTCCTTATGTGATTGGATTTTTTGATTTCGTTAATTGCAGGCTTCTGATTTCTCTTACCTTATTTGCCCTACTCTTAAACTCCTATATAAACTCTCTTATTTTACCTCTCGAGACACGAACACTAAGTTCAGAACACACACTCACACTCAAACTCTCTCTAATTTCTCTGCTACTCGTGCTAACTGTTGGTCTAACCGGCTGAAAGCTAAGGTTAGACAGTAGAACTACACTTGCTTTACATTATGCACTTTCCTCTTTAACTGGTATGTCTCTAGTTCAATCCTGAAACTCAACTGTATGTGTTTTATGTTCATTCCTGCACTAGTTCAATTTGATATGCATTCAAGTTGTCATCCTGTTTACTTCTTTATTTAACATGTCTAAAATTTGTCCTCTTTTTTTCAAATGTGTAATCAACATGTCTAAGACCTCGCTTGCTTGTTTGATACTTGGCTATCATGTTTATTAGTCTCTGTTTAATCCCTTCAATTGGTGCGATCATGTTAACAACTTATCCTCCTAATGTACTTGATTGACCCTAATTGTATGTCTAATTCTGTCCAATGTACCCTTATTTTCAACATGATTTTACTACATTATTTCTCTATGTCTAAATGGCCTATTATCATGACTAACCTGTTAGGTCTTTGAATTAGTATATTCCCAATTGTTATGTACATTTGTTTGCCTATATTTTCCCCTTAGACCTTGTTCATGTGTTCCTCATGTGAGCTCTCTATGTTCCCAACCCCTTTAACCCCTGTTTGTAAAGCTATTTGTGAATCTGGGCATTCTATCATTAAGTGATTATTTGTTTAATTTGTTCTCCTCAAAACTAATTTCAAAACTATTTTTCCACTCGTAGTATTCTTCTCAAAACTGTTTTTACTCCTAACATGGTTTATATTCTAGAAAATCTTTTCACTCCTGCAAATTATCTCTACACTATTGTACTAAGTCTTTCAAAACTAATTTAAGCACTCTCACTTTACTCTTAGATTATTAAGTTCTTCCCCTCCAGTGTATGTACTGCCTAGGAATCCATGAGGTTCCTCCGAACTCTGGCACACCGGGGCATGCCCTTCCACACTGCACATAAGAAATACCCTATTTGAGAAAGGGTCTTGGTGTGAGCACTGCTCGGGATCCCTGACACACCAGGACATTGGCTATGAGATTCTTGGCATTTGAGACTATATTGAAGGCCTGGAATTCCCAGGTTTACTTTGGGCCTGATTCAGGCTCCCTATACTATAGTTTACATTCATTTATGTAATTTATTCAATCTTCCTCTGTAATAATGTCCTTTGTAAACAGATATTGGGGTAATTAGTAAAATGGGAGGTATTCCTATACGATTGTTTTTGGGAAACCTTGTAGAAATCATGATTTAGGTTATATATGTTGATTTGCAGTAGAAATTATGCTTTAGGTTTATATTATGTAATATATGTCATGCCTTTAGGTTTGCTATGCCTACTTTTATTAAAACCATGCCATAAATATGTGCATTAGATATCCTGCCTTAGGATAATCATGTTTACTGCTTTTGCATATTAGAAAAAGTGTCATAGTTCATCATTTTATTTCTAATTCTGCCTAAGTCTTAACACCTAGATATCCTATCATTAATTTATTATTGTAATAATGCTTAATAAGATTCCAATATTTCTCTGTGCATTAGAAATCCTGCCTTAGGACTCTATTTGCATGTGCTCTAGAATCGTATTAAGTAAATAATTATCTATCAAGAGGTTTAAAAGCAGCCCCAACACATAGATATCATGTTCTAGTATAAATATGAATGAAATAAACTTGTTGTAACATTAAGCACTTAGATCGACATGCTTATAGGACTCAATAACTGGAATCTGTTTAACTAATTCCCAGAATCCTGGTTGCATGCGTATAGGGTACTACAGATCTACGCCTAGGCAAGCCTTAGGTTTTTAATGGTCTTAAAACTGTGAATTTATGCTCTGCTTATTTTGAAATTGTCCAGGTTTAATAGGTTCTAAAAACAGGAGGCAAACTGATTAGGATTCAATCACTTAGCTTAGATACAATGCTGCATATTCTGTGTTTGTGATGCGTACCTACATATCCTGTTTTGGGACCTTTTTCTGAAATTCTTTAAAATCTACTGATTGAGACGTGATACTTATTTGTTTATCTGTGGAGGTAAACATGAGCCCCCTTAATTTCTTCCCAATTTGATAGTTCTATATGTTATTAGTTGTCGCTTGGATTTTACCTTTTAAACACCTTAAGAGGGTCTAGAATTGCCCAAGTTTAAAGGTCCTAAACACCTCCAATACCACGAGGAAGGGATGGTAAAGCACACTTAGATTTCGTTAAACTAAAGTCACCTACATAACCGCTGGGGGGTAGGGGTAACTTGTAGTAAAAGGATATGATGACCTGGGTACTAATGCCACATGTAGCCCTCAAGTTGAGGAGGATTATCGGGTATTGTACAGATGTGATCCTATAGGCTAACCAACCTAGAACTTCCATTATTTTCTTTACATATGTGTACTTAGACTTCTTATCTGTCAAAGTCTTTTATTAATTTTTACATATGTGTGCTTAGACTGCGTATCTATTAATTCACTAATTCAAAAGTATGTTTGGCCGGGAACCACCATTGTAGACCTCGACGGGCGCCTAACACCTTCCCCTCGAGGTAATTTCAAGTCCTTACCCAATCTCTAGTAATGCAAACTGGTTTCATGAGTTACTTGCAATAGGTGCCCTACCGCACCTTAATCTATTAGGTGGCGACTTTCCAACTTCCTGTACCCCTTTCCCAAAAGGAAATGAGTTGTCCTAATAACGTCGAAACGCAGACTCCGCGAAAAGGAAAAAGGGGAGCGACACCTCACTGAGGATGGAATGGGTCAACACTCAGATTGTGCGTGACGATTTCCTTTTGGATACCCGACATATTTTCATGGGTGAAAGCAAAGAAATCTGCGGTAGTAGTTAAGAGTTGGCAAAATTTACCTGGTCCCTGAAGTTTGCAGTTGATGTAAGTTGTCTTGTTATGATCTTTGGTGTCTAATTGAATAGGATCGAGGTCTTCTATTGTCGATTTCGTAGCTTAGACAATATCAGGTTCTCTGATGATGTCTTCGCTATTGTCACATAATGACCTTGACCTAGTTGATTTCTATGCCTCTTTTTTCTTTGTCCTTCGTTTGTTGAGTGACCGTGCAATCTAGTGCAATGCGGTATCATTCTCGAGATATGTGTTGTTCCCCTTGTATGCTGAATATTCCCCATGGAGTCAAGAAGTGGATGACCTGGTATAAGCTGGAGGGGCTGGCCATCATGGTGTGTATCCATGGTCGCCCTATTATGGCGTTGTACGTTGTGTCTTAGTCTATGATGTAGAACGTGGTTTTCAGAGTGACTCCGCCGGCCAGAACGGGGAGTGTGATTTCACCGAATGTTTGCTAGACTGCACTGTTAAAAGCAGTTAGCGTGACGCAATGTGGCACTATCTTATCTTCGAGTTTCATTTGTGAAAGTACTCAGGGATGGATAATGCACGCTCCGCTCCCATCGTCTACCATAATTCATCTCACACTGATATCTAAAATTTGTAATGTAATAATAAGGGAATCATAGTGAGGGAAAACCAAACTGTTGGTATCTAACTTATCAAAGATGATACCTTTTTCGAGTTCGTCATGTCGTTTGCGGGTAATTGACCATTTGAGCTTGTGGGTAGTAGTAAACTTTACGCTATTGATAGAAGCATCATTTCCGCCACCGATAATCATGTAGATGGTGTGGGTTGGTGACGGTAGTTTCGGCAGTCCTTGATGTTGTTCATGTCATCCGACAAAGTTGGTCCTTCCCCTGTCGCTCGTCAACCCTTTGTGCCTTAGGGCGATGCAATCTTCGGTTTTGTGCCCTCGTTCTTGATGGAACTCCCAAAAGGTGTTCGATTTTCTAATACTCGGGCCTGACCTCATCTTTTGTGTCCGCTTCACCTTTGGTCTGAGCTTCTCCATGGTATATTCTATTTCTTTAGGCGACACACAAAAGTTGTGAGTGGATAATAACATGGGAATACCTATTTCATTCCGGTGAGTCGCTGTCATTGATTGTGGTAGGCCTTCTTAGTGGTGATAGGAGGACGCAATGGCCGCTCTGACATGTGGTTGATGTCGTTCCCTATTGGGTCATGGAGTTGTGAGGTCTCTTCTGGTCTCATTTCTTCAATATTTTCTGGATTCGGCATGTCTTAAGGTCAGTCAATGAGTTGGTCCATTTAGGTCGTCCTTGTCTGCTCGGACCTCTGCATAATATGTATTGTGTATTTCATCCCAAGTGATTGGGGGATACTTCATCAGCCAACTCAATAGCTTTCAGGTCGCCCTCGAGCCATCCTTGCTCAACCCGTTCTGGAAGTATGCGACTGCCATCCCTTTTGACACGTTTGGCGGGGTCATCCATACTCAGTTGAAACGGGCGATGAAGTCCCTCAGTCCCTCTCAGGAAGATTGCTTAATAGAAAATATGTCGAACTCTTGCCTCGACTTTCTTGGCTAACATGGGCCGTTACAAACTTGCCGGCCATCTCTTTGAAAGTATCAATGGAGCGTGTAGGTAGTTGTGATACCATGTCAACTCTTCTCCTATGAGGGTTTCACCGAATTTCTTCAACAAAATGGAGGGTACTTGTTCTTTGGGAGATCAATGCCTTTCACGGTGGTGACGTAGTAAGTCACATGATCTTCAGGGTCAGTCGTGCCATCATATATTCTTAGGTAGGTCGGCATTTTTAAGGTTTTTAGTATGGCATGTCGGGCTGCATCACACCGTATGAGTACTCAACGAACCGACCGTCATCTCTCTTCGACAAAAATTTAGGGATGCCTGGTATTTTATCAACCCTTTCATGGTGCTCATTCATTTGATCTCCCAACACCTTGTTCTCATTCTCCATTTCCTCCATCCTTTTCAAAATGGCTGCAAGAGCATTGTCACTTGCATTATCATTAATGTTGTGAGTAATACCTGTCTTTTGAGGCGTAAGGAGCTGGTTAAATTGTTCGTCCACCTATTGTACAGTGCAAATCTTTCATTTTCTACAGTAGTATCCCAGACGGGCTTGTTGAGGATGCCACTTAGCATGTCAGTTAGCCATGCTTCGAGAAGCTTTTTTATAGCTGGGGGTGTCTCTTCCCCCACATATGTGGAGGCTCCCTTACCAAGGGATTTTTTGATGGTGCAATGAGGGGGCGGTGACCCATCTCGCCTAAGTGAGGCATTGGGCATTGCGTCTTTGTCTGTTGTTTCGTAGTTTTCGTTGATGACGTTCATGAGGTTAGTTGGGAAGTCATTGATTATCCTCGCCTTTTCTACCCTGTTATCTGCCATGTTGGGATTTGTGCACACAAAGAAAAGAGAACATGTTCTTGCTTCCTTTTTCTTTTTATTATGTTTGTGACCCGTGTGAGTGATATATCTAGATGAAACTAAAAGTTTAACTAGAAAATTCCCACATACGGCGCCAAATTGTTTGACCAAAATGTGTGGTTCTTGGATAAAATAATCAAACCTATGTATTAAGGGGTTAAACCTAGTTGATGATAATATTTCTAGATGCGAGTAATGAGAGCATGATTAATGTTGACCAGATCTGGTAGAAAAATAATAATGGGTTGTGACAATCATCCAAAAAAACATGAGTGATAAATGAGCATTAAATAGAAATGAACAATAATAGATGGCATTATGGAGAAGATAGATATTATTCCCCTAACAATGATGAATGGCAGACAAATCATTAGATGTTTGAATTATCCTCGGATCCAGTGGAAGTCTAGAATAATGTGGAGAAGAATCTTGATAAAAAGATGACGTTTTTCCCTTGGTAAGAGAGAGAGAATCTTTTTATCAAAGTGTGTTCTTACAAATGAATATCACATGCCTTACATCACTGTCTCTTTTCCTATATATATGAGACATAGCTCTAACAAACCCTAATAGTACAAGTTCTAAGAATATCAACTAGAATATTCTCTTTAATATCCTATTTTGAAAACTAGTTGTTATAGCTCTGCTAATGGTGCTCGATATCGACCATAGTTGACATCTCGACCACGACCTCACTGCTTCCTAGTCGACCCCGACTAACCCTTTCCTTAGTGCTATATTGCGCTAAATGTCTTAGGGCAGATTTTGACCTATACAGTATGTATGAAAGTTTACCCAAACTAGTCTTCTTTTCTTGATGATAAGGAGTATTTCTTTCAGAAACCATACTATGGCCTAACTAACATCTAAGTTTATAAATATGTACCTATAGATAAATACACCCGTATTAGTTACTCATTTGATTTCAATTTATATTTGTCAATTTACTTATTTAAAACATAATAAGAAGTTTTTATACGCACACAAACGTTATAGGTTCAAAAAAATTTTCACTTTAAACTTTTATTAAAGTTTGTTGTAACGACCCGACTGGTCGTTTTAAGTATTTGCGTCCAGTTTGGCAGTTTGCGGTCACAAGTAGCTTCAATTGGTGTATTATGACTTGTGTGCATCGTCGGTTCGGGTTTTGGAGAGGGTCGGAAAAGATTTTAGGAGTAACTCTAATTTTGGGAGTCCGAAGTTGAAGGAATGGACCCAGGGTTTGACTTTTGACTATTTGAACTCGGATAGGAGTTGCGTTGGTTCTAGTAGGTCCGAATAGTGATTTTGGACTTAGGTGTATGCCCAGAATTCATTCGGATATTTCAAAAAGGTTTCGGCATCATTTGGCGGAAGTTGGCAATTTAAAGGTTTAAAATCTTCCTATATTTGACCATGGTTTGACTTTAAGGTTATTGGGTCCGGATTGTGGTTTTGGAATTTAGAATAGGTCCATTTTCTTCAATTGGAACTTTCCTGTAAAATTTGGTGTCGTTTGGAGTTGATTTGACATGTTTCGGACTCTTGGTTGCAATTGTATAAGTTCTTGAAGTTCCTAATGATTTTCATGCGTTTTGGCATTCGATTCGTGGTTCTAGAGTATATGTTCGAGTTCCGATCATGCGAGCGAGTTTGTGTGGGTGTTTTGTTTGGGTCCTCGAGGGCTCGGATTAGTTTTCTGTGCATTTTAGAGTGTTCGGAAGGAAGTTCAGATATGTTGCTGCCTGATCTCGCATTTGCGACAACCTCTTTTGCGGAGTCGGAATCGCATTTGCGAAACAGTTGGGAACTGGCAGGCTTAACATTTGCGGAGTTTATACAACAATCGGGGAGTCCAATTTTATGATCATTATGACATTCCATAGCCCGTCTTCATAAGTCTCGAGACACAACCAGAGGTTTGACCCCAAGAGTTCCCTATGCTCGACCTTAGGGCAGTGCAAATCGGTGGCTATCATGGACAAGAAGGAAATTCTAAAAGGAACGTGGTTAGAGCTGACTAGGTCTACAAGAATAGTACAAGTCCGTACTGTGACATTAAATAGTTGTACTAGCTGCATATCTTTGTAATAAATGCATGTGTACTATGTTGGGATTCCCCTTCCTATATAAAGGGGACCCTTGTCATTTTGGAACATACATGTTATTCAATACAAGAACAAGACCATTCTCTGCTTTCAAACTTAAACATTCTCTACTGTTGATCCCATGATTTTATTGCTTACATTCATTGCGTTTTATTGATTTTTCTTCAATTATTACTCATAATTCATCACAAAAGGCCACTTTCGAGGCCCTTTTAATTGTTATTCATCAATTGGCTGCCTCCTATTAAGCAACCTGGCTCGACCTTGAGGCTCTTCCTAGGCCAGCTCGAGACCCCGACTCACCTCAATCCATAGATGTTCGGTTTGCATAGCATACTATCCTCAAGCTCTTATCTCACTTTCCTTACCCAACACTTAGCATCTATTGCCTAACAACTAGTATAAAAATAAATCACATATTTTTAGAACCACAAAATCAAATCTAATTGTAATTACCATTTTCAAGGTAAACATTATGGCGCCCACCGTGGGGCTAAAAATAATAGTGATTGTTTTAGTGCTGGTTAACTGAAAAACACAAGTTATTCTTTACACTTTTTCTTGTCCAAGAATCTTTCATTTCATGTCAAAATGTCTAACCCAGTAAATGCACATTAGAACAACAGTCTTGAGGATCATAGAGAGAATGGTGTAGCTATTTCAGGCACCAATGTACCCGTGCAAAAACTTGAGGATGCACCAGAGCCAATCCCCGTGGATCTGGGCTCATGCAACACCCAACACATCGATATAATCTCCCACACCGACGGGAATATACGCCGAGAAAACCAACAGGAAGCACAGAAAAATCCAGCGTGGGAGGAAAGGGAGCTTAGCCTTCACGTCATTTTTGAAATGTTGCAGGCACGATGATTGTTCAGCTGCATATCTATAAAAAAAAATACAAGCACAGCAACACCGAAAACGGCTCCACGAGTCGAACATGCACCGGAGAGGTCGAGCAACAACGGGTCAGCAGTCGACTCTGCTATTATGAAGATGCTCGAGGACCTCATGAAAAGGATTGAATTAGGTGAAAAGAAGATAGAAGCTAACGATAAAAAGGTGGAGACTTACAATTCGAGGGTCGATAAGATCTCAAGCGCACCCTTGATTCTGAAGGGTGTAGATTCAAAGAATTTCTTGCAGAGACCATTTTCGTTGAGCGCAGTTCCAAAGAAGTTTAGGATACCTGATATTACGAAGTACAATGGGACCACGAACCCCAATGAGCACATTACTGCTTATACTTGTGTTGTGAAGGGAAATGACCTAAAGGATGACGAGATTGAATCTGTCTTGTTGAAAAAATTCGGAGAGACATTATCAAAAGGGGAAATGATATGGTATCACAACGTAACCCCGAATTCAATAGACTCATTTTCCATGCTGGAAGATTCTTTTATAATGGCACATGTCGGTACCATCAAGGTTGCTACAAGGAAATATGACGTATTCAAAATCAAATAGAGAGAAAACGAGATGCTACAGGAGTTTGTATCTCGCTTTCAAATGGAGCGAATGGAATTACCACCAGTCTCCAATGACTGGGCAGTGCAGGCCTTCCCCCAAAGTTTGAAAGAACGGAGCTCGATAGCTTCGAAGAAACTAAAGCAGAACTTGGTCGAATATCCCGCCGTGACTTGGGATGATGTCCACAACCGGTATCAATCAAAGATTAGGGTCGAGCACGAGCAACTAGGAGCCCCCTTGGGCTCAGTATATCTTAGCAGGCTCCTGGAAAAGGAACCAAGGCCAACCAAGGAAAGGTACCAACCATACATTGAAGATCGAAGAAACACCCAAAGGCGCAACATACCTCGTAATGACCGAAGGGTAGATCGAGGTTATAATTCTCGGGGACTATTAAGCAGAGTCGGTTTCAACAGACACATAGGACCGGTGTAGGAACCTGGGTTATCAGAATACAACTTCAATGTTGATGTTTCACACATCGTATCGGCCATAAGAAAAATCAAAGATACCAGGTGGCCAAAGCCCATACTACCGGACCCTCCTCAAAGGAACCCTAACTTGATATATGAATTTCACGGAAAGCACGGTCATAGGACCAAAGATTGTAGATAGCTCCAATAAGAAGTAGCCCGACTACTCAGCAAAGGACACCTCCGAGAGTTCCTCAGCGACCAAGCTAAGACCCTATTTCGGGGAAGAGAGGCAAACGGGAAAAACAAAATAGAAGAACCATATCACGTCATCCACATGATCATTGGAGGAATCGATGTACCACAGGAACTCATTGTCAAACGAACAAAAATATCTATTGTCATGCCCCCTTTTTCCTCTCCCTCTCGGATCAGTAAGGTTTTTTTACATTATGGGGACAACTCGTTTCCTTTTGGTAAATGGGGTATGTAAGGAATTGAAGAGTCGCCACCTAACGAATTAAGGTGTGTTAGGGCACCTACTAAGGGTCGTTATATCACAGATTCGAATAACCATGGATTGGGTAAGGGCTTGAAATTACTTCAATGGGAAGGTGTTAGGCACCCCTCGCAGTCCACAACTTTTGTTCCTAGCCAAAAAAACTTTTTGAATTTAGACAAGTACCAAATAAGCAATTAAAGTTTAAACAAGTAAAATATTTTGAGAAGATTCGCAGTCTAAACACACGTATGTGCTAAAGTTTTAAAAAAATTAAGGGTCTAAGGACACATAAAAGGTTTGAAAAAGTTATGATATAAACACAAATATGTAAGGGATAGGGGGTCCTAGGTTGTTTATCCTATAGGATCATATCAGTAAAATGCCCGGTAATCACTGCTCAGAGGAGGGGCTATACATGGAATTATCACACCGGTCATCATATCCATATCTACCGTTTCCCACCCCTTAGCGGTTATTAAAACGAGTGTTGGTTAATGATCTCTGTGTGTTGTTACCCATCCATTCTTAATGGTCCTGGAGGAGATTAGGACCTCTACCTATATGCGGCTATAGACAAACCCCTGAGGTTAAAAAGAGAAAATACTAACGCAACAAGCAAGAACAAATAGGACTTTAGCAGATAAAACATGAAAGAAGCAATTAAAAGGCTCAGGTTTACCTCCATAAATATTGCATGTAAACAACACGTCTCAAACACAAAGTAGGGTAGTATTATTAAGTAGGAACCTAAACATGATGTCTAAGTGAATATCAAAACACAGAAGATATGCAGTTTTATTTTATAAACGCAGAAGCAGGGGTCCTAATCAGTTTGCGTACTGATTTTAAGCCCGTTAACCATTAAGCAGTAAACACAAAAGAAACAATTTTCCAGTATAAAAAAGTTTGTTACCCAAGGCTTTCCTAGGCGTGGGGGAATGCACAATAGTTACCAGAATTATTAAAACAGTTTAGAAGTTGTTTTATCTAAAGCATGTTGTTCTAAGTATTGCAAAGACACAGGGGTTATTACCAGTTTTACTAACACATGATAATCATATGTAAGACTGTCTTATGTTCCATTTTTCATGCATCAGCAGTTTAGCTAGGTATGACTTAGTGATGTCCTAAAAACGGTATCTAGTATGAACATTATAAGATGCAGAATGATCTGTATGAAAAATTCCTAAAAAGCATGATTTCTAGATGCATAGAAAGTAAGAAGTTACACTATAGGGAGCTTGAAAATAGGCCCAGGTTCTCAGAACCTCAATTTCCTATAATGTTTCAGAGCCTTTCTCGTATCTGGGTGTGTTAGAGTTCCCTAAGGACCTCAAGGGATCCCGGGCAGTGCTCACACCCAGATTTCACAATCATAATTGAGTAAGTGCAGTGTGGAAGAGCCATCTCTAATGCATCAGAGTTCAGAGGGATCTCATAGGGATCCCTAAGATTTCACACATTAGAGGGGCAGAACATAAGGACCTAAGAGTAGAGTGAGAGTTCTTGATATAGTTTGGAAATGTTTTAGTAAGAAAACCGTGTTAAAAATGAATTTCTTGAAATAGTTTTGTGAAATAAAAGAGGGAGTCATTCATTAAAAAAAAATTTGAAAAGAGAGAGTTATATAATTAAACAACAACAGATCAAACATAGAGACAAAACCAAACTCAACAATACTTAAAGAACACAGAACCAAAACAAGAAGAACAAACTTACACACATGGGTGATGGTGATTGGGGACACATAGAGCACATGAAGTGCACACATAGTTACAGGAGCATGAAAATTCTTATAGGGGTTTAGGCAATCAGCATATCATGAATCTGAGAACCAACACAGGATCAGACAACTTAGGATAACTAACTGCTCTGCACAAAAAGGTTCATGATAGAAATCAGGGAAAACATAAATAAGGCAGAGTCACATTGAGGTATACTACAAAGGGGGTTTATAAGCAGGTTGATCCTAAGCGGTTGGACATATTCAGAAGCATGCTGATAAAGCAGTAAAGTAGACATATTAGTTGCAGGTTGAACAACAAACCACAAATAGAAACATATTAGAAAGATGATAAATTGAAGCAGTGAAAGAAGCATATTGGTTTTGGACTTGAATTGAAATCAGAACATATCAGTAAAGAAGACAGTAAACACAAAAGTGAAGGGACAGGAGAGCACAATAGTTAGCCTTGTCTTGCAGCTGGCTGACTTATAATAATAGTAAGTAACACAGAAAGAGAGAAGAAAGCTTTGAGTGTGTGAGAGAGAGATAGCCTTTTGAACCAATGTGCTCGTGTGTTGTGTTAATGAAAGAGCAATGTATATATAGTTTGAAACTAGGTAGAGAATAAGGTAAAAATCAAAGTCATGCAGTGATTGGGGAATCAGAATCAATCAGCATAAAATCAATGTAAGTACTCCCTTCAATTAAGGAGTTAAGTTCAAACGGTAATACACATGTAATAAATAAGGAAAGGTACCATATGTGACTGGAATATAACACATAAGGAAACAATCACAGTACATAGAAGTATAATACATGTGATAGAGGCTAGGTTCTGAAAAATCTAATTAAGGAAAGTACTTAAAGAAATCGATTGACAGCTTAATCGCCCATAAAATAAGGCAAGAAAATATTTTGGAGGTTGAAATCAGTAGAGAATTGAGGATATAAATGACAACGAATTAGTAATTCAAACATGAGTAGTATTGATTAAGGGGAATCAACACAAATGACACGGATAAACACATAATAGGTAGGACAAAGGCAAGAATCAAAACCCTAATTGGGACAGTAAAGTAAAGATCACATAGAATCAGGGATCCAAACTAGAACATAGTACTGATGAACAAAAAACTTCTGAGAATAAGCGAGATAAACACATAATAGGCAGGAATAGGCAAAATCAGAAACCCTAATAAGCCAAATCGGGTGAAAATCACTAAGAATAAGGGATTCGCATAGAACATAGCATGACTTAGCATAATAGACATGATATAGGCGGAAGAAGCAACAATCAGAAACCCTAATAAGGTAAAATCACAGAAACTCTGAAACAATTCATAAATAGCAGACATTCAAATGAACAAATAAGCAAGAACAGACTCAGAACCCATGGTTAAGACCAAGAAACTTAGGGTTTTGACATAATAAGCCAGACAAAAGGGTAAAAACTTAAATAGACGCTTAAACATGTTTAAAATCATAGAATAACACTTAAATCAGAAGAAGAATCATTTTTGAAAAGGGTTCAAGAAACTCTAGCGTCACGACCCAAGTTTCCACACTGGTCGTGATGGTGCCCAACAACATGGTTAGGCAAGCCAACATAAATTCTAGTACATCTGAACATTTACCAGTTCTAACATTTATTTACATGATATTAGCCGGTGACATGAAAATAAGACATCTGACACGTGAGTCATAAGATAATCATATGTTAATGCAACCCAAAATCCCAAAATATACACACGTGTGTGCCGGGAACTACTGTCACGAGTGTCGCGGGAAACTATCAGAATACACGAGAACACATAAATATATACAATCCCATAGTCTGAATGAAATAGACGGAGAAAAATACAAAAGGAAACTCTAGGGTGCTGCCAGGGAGAGCAGCTCACCGTGAAGTATAACCAACCCCAGCCAGTATCTAGCACCGGATTGATAATCATACGTACCAATCTCCGGACCTGTACAGTCAAGTACAGAAGAAAAGAAAGTGCAGCATGAGTACATCCATAAATATGTACCCAGTGAGTTTCCCGCCTTATCTCGAAGAAGTAGTGACGAGAAGTCGACTCGATACTCACTAAGGTCCAACAGTAATAAAGTAAGCAAGATGTAAGAAAAACAGTAGGCACATAATACAAATAACCAAGTACATCGATATTAGACGTCAAATAACAATCCAAAAATCCACCAAGATTGGTAACAGGCGTGGCGTACGGCCCGATCCCATGCTATAATCCTTGACGTGGCGTACGGCCCGATCACATCCTGTATTCCTTGATCCCGCCATGGCGTACGACCCGCTCCCATAATATATGCTCTCTCATCACTTTGGTGTGGCGTACGGACCGATCCCATAATATAATCAATCATCACCCTGCCGTGGTGTACGACCCGATACCATAATATAATCAATCATCACTCTACCGTGGCGTACCGCCTGATACCATCCTGTTATTACTCTTATCACACTCAAATCAAGCCAAGTATCTTCACGTTAAAAGGCAACAATACCAATCACACAAGAATACATGTCATATTTAGGCTACAATAGGGAAAAACAATGAACATGTTGTGTCCTAACTACCCGGGCGATGCAGTAATAGCAACTACGTACGGACTCTCGTCACTTGGTGCATACGTAGCCTCCAAACAAGATCACATAGCAATCGAGGTTACCTAGAGGGATAATTTCCCTCTTACGAGGTTAGGAAGGAGACTCACCTCGATAAAAGCACTCCTCGGACCAAGGACAAGATCAAAAGATGCGCCCAAATTCCGAAACTACTCCGGACGGCTCACAACTAGCCAAACATGATGTAATTGAATCAATTTAAGGTTCAAGAAGAAGAATTAGCAAGAATTCCTAAAAATTCACAATTCTTGACAATTATTGAAATTTCGAACCCGGGCCCACGCGTTCGGATTTAAAAAATTCATGGAGGAATAGATTACCTGAAGCCTAAGGAGCGAAATTATATAATTTACTCTAATGTTCATGCCCAATTCGTGGCTAAAAAATCCAATTTACCAAGTTTCTAGGTTTCCTTCAAAATACTAATTTTTCCACAATATTTCATGTTTAATCTCATGTATAAACCTTGAATTAACTTAAAAATGAGAAGGAACCACTAACCTCTTGATTCTTGATGAAAATCACCCTTTGAAATCCTCCAAAATCGCCCCAAACAAGTGAAGAAATGAAGAAAAATGAGCTAAAACCCGCTAAAATATCATTCTTCCCAGGTATTTACTCATCGCGATCATGGAAAATGCTTCTCTATCGCAGAGAACAAATTTTCCAGCCCAAAATTTGCTCTTCGCAATCGCGGAAAGAGCTTCGTGATTGCGGAGAACAATTGCCCGGCCTGCCCGGACAGCCTCCAGTAGAATAGCCAGAACTTTTTGCAAACAACTCTAAATGACAAATGGTTGAATGTTCTAAAAACTAGACTCAATGATCTACAACTTTCATTGTTATTCATATCCCGATTCCTTATATATTTCTTGATATAATCTGTCAAAGTCAGCCCATGTGCAACACAACTTCCTTCTTCATCTTCCTGGATACAGTCATATCTCTTTGTATACCAATCCAAATAATGAATGATTTACTTTTCTAGAAACTAGACCCAAAGGGTTACAACTTTCATTTTTATAATATCTCAAAATACCTTATAGATTGTGAGATATGAGCCTCCGAAATCGAGTCAGTGCAGCAGAATATTTACTCTACGCGATCGCGAAAGGCTTTCTGCGATCGCGGTTAACTGGCCCGTTTCTCACATTTTACTCATCGCGATCGCGACCAATTCCCCGTGATCGCGTAGAACACTGCTGTAGTAAAAACCAGCAGTTATAAATTTCCTAGAAATGGTCCGAAACTGGCCCAAAACTCACCCGAGCCCTTCGGTACCCCCTCCCCCCCCCCCCCCCCGAGCATACCAACAAGTCTGGAAACATAACACGGACT
>ML517578.1:85481-95728 GCA_005239535.1 Nicotiana rustica
CCATTTAAACCATGGCTAATCAATCCATCTTCTTTTAATCATCATTAATTGCCTCAAGAACAATAACACCTTGATTCACGAGACTAAGCTGCCCAAATCTCGCAACCCGTCTCATACCCTTCTGATAATCTTTTCTTCAATCCGGAGTCTATTCCTCTCACTCCTCCAATATTAGCATGCCTGCTGAAAAATATCATACAACATTCCAACTATCCTCCCCTTTCTCAGAAATTATTCTGCAAAGCCTCGATTCTCGATCATATTATTGCCTGACATCTCTAATCTCCGCATTCTTTCACTTTTGAACTCATTGGGACCGCTATTGAGAGTCACAGGAAGACCTTTTGCAATGAAGCACGTGACCTTTTGCAATGAAGCACCCTACAACTCGCCCATGCCTTATGCAAAATTTGAATCTTCCAAAGCCTAACCATGACCTGACAAGACCAACTTTTGCACATATCCGTCAAATCCCACGCACAATTACCATTTTTGATCCTCGTTCCTTAGCTGAAATCACTTGCATACACGCCGACAATTCGCAACCCTATGAGAAGACAACCTTATAGCCCTACTGCAGATGGTGGGACTCTCCCACTTAGCCAGAAGCCACTCCTAGCACCACCCTAGACCCTGCTGAGATCCTTCCTCCTTTGATAACACGATATTGCTCAACCAATCCGTCCAATTCTTCCAAATTCTCTCGCTAGCACTCCCTAAATACTCTAATTTTCTAGCATCATTCACACATTCTATCTCCTACCGACTAGCCACTAGGATACCTCACGGAACCTGCCAATCCCGCCATTACTAACCTATCCCCAGAAGACAACCCACCTGAAGAAATCACCTACTGACACCTCCCAGCGACGCTGAAATGCACGCTCTTTGCGACCCCAATTCCACATCCTACGCCCTGCTTCATTCCAGGATCATTCCTTGCCAACCGCATTCCTCAATACTCTGACCCCAGGCAACCGAAGAAACCATACCACTAAAAAACCTAACACATTCCATTCGATCAATGACAATGACTACACGTCACAGGTGCACACCCCATCTCGATTGAAGACACCAAGTCTTACTACTTTTGGCAACTTCAACTAAACCATCCAGAATCCAAATGCCTTCCCTCTGCCGGAACAAAAGCACTGAAATCTCAAAATCATACTCTGAGAATATCTCCCTTCAACCATTCATCTTCCCCAACACACGAACAAACGTTCTATTACCAAATCAACACCGCGCGACGATCAATTGCAACTATCATCTCTACCTGAGCACAACCGTAATGCTTCCAGAAACACAGCTATTGAGATGAAATGACATACTATCCTTTCACAGGGCCATAACAACAACCACGACCATCTACACATAGAAGTATCTCGAAATTCATTTGTAGCACCACTCCCATTCCTAAAATTCCCGATTCATAGCAAGCACTTCGATATGCGTAAGATTCAGTAGGAATGAACATAGGAATGAGCCTCAAAGGAAATCAACTCGCACGATGAAGAAACAAGAAGGGGAGTACTCCTAACAACTCTGTAGCCTCTCGAAGATAAGTACAAACGTCTCCGTACCGATCCGCAAGACTCTTCTGGGTTTGCCCGTGACTTGTGAGACTACGTGAACCTAAAGCTCTGATACCACGTTGTCACGACTCAATTTCCCACACTGGTCGTGATGGCGCCCAACAACAGGGTTAGGCAAGCCAACATAAATTCCAGTAAGTGTTACCCTTCCCATGTGATTAATTAATCCAACTTTTACCAGTTTTAAACATTTATTTACATGATATTAGCCGGTGACATGAAAATAAGACATTTGATGCGTGAGTCAAAAGATAAGCATATGTATGAAAATGCTGCAAAAAATCCCAAAATGTACGCATGTGTGTGCCAGAAACTAGTGTCACGAGTGGCGCAGGCAACTATCAGAATACACCAGAATACATAAATTTATACAATCCTATAGTCTGAATGAAATAGACGGTGAAAATACAAAAGGAAACTCCAGGGTGCTGCCAGGGATCGCCAGGAAGAGCAGCTCACCGTGAAGTATAACAGAACTCGATCAGTATCTACCACCGGACTGATAATCAGACGTACCAACCTCCGGACCTGTACGGTCAACTATAGAAGAAAAGAAAGTGCAGCATGAGTTCATACATAAATATGTACCCAATGAGTATCCCACCTAATCTCGAAGAAATAGTGACAAGAAGTCGACTCGATACTCACTAAGGTCCAACAGTAATAAAGTAAGCAAGATGTAAGAAAAACAGTAGGCATGTAAGACAAATAACCAAGTACATCGATATTAGACATCAAATAACAATCCAAAAATCCACCAAGATTGGTAACTGTCGTGGCGAACGGCCCGATCCTATCCTGTAATCCTTGATCTCGTTGTGGCGTACGACCGGCTCCCATAATATATACTCTCTAATCACTCTGCCGTGGCATACGACCCGATCCCGTAATATAATCAATCATCACTCTGTCGTGGCGTACGACCCGATCCTATCCTGTGATCAGTCTTACCACACTCAAATCAAGCCAAGTATCTTCACGTTCAAAGGCAACAATACCAATCACACAAGAATACAAGTCATATTTTGGCTACAATAGGGAAAAACAATGAACATGATATGTCCTAACTACCCGGCTGAAGCAGTAATAGCCACTACGTACGGACTCTCGTCACTTGGTGCGTACGTAGCCCCAAAACAAGATCACATAGCAATCAAGGTTACCTAGAGGAACAATTTCCGTCTTACGAGGTTAGAAAGGAGACTCACCTCGATAAAAGCACTCCTCGGACCAAGGACCGGACCAAAAGATGCCCAAACTCTGAAACTACCTATAACGGATCACAACTAGCAAAACATGATGTAATTGAATCAATTTAAGGTTCGAGAAAAAGAATTAGCAAAAATTCCTAAAAATTTAACATTCTTTATGATTCTTGAAATTTCAACCCCGGGCCCACGCGTTCGGATTTCGAAAATTGTTGGAGGAATAGATTACCCGAAGCCTAAAGAGCGAAATTATATAATTTAATCTAATGTTCATGCCCAACTCGTGGCTAAAAATCCAATTTACCAAATTTCTAGGTTTCTTTCAAATTACTAATTTTTCCACTATTTTTCATGTTTATTCTCATGTATAAACCTTGAATTAACTTGGAAATGAGAAGGAACCACTTACCTCTTGATTCTTGATGAAAATCACCCATTGAAATACTCCAAAATCGCCCAAACCAAGTGAAGAAATGAAGTAAAATGAGCTAAAACCCGCTAAAATATCATTCTGCCCAGGTATTTACTCATCACGATCGCGGATAATGCTTCGCTATCACAGTGAAAAAATTTTTCCAGCCCAAAATTTGCTCTTCGCGATTGCGGAAAACAATTGCCCAGCCGCCTGGACAACCTCCAGTAGAATAGCCATAACTTTTTCCAAACAACTCCAAATGACAAATGGTTAAATGTTCTGAAATCTAGACTCAAAGATATACAACTTTCATGTGTTATTCATCTCCCGATCCCAGATTTATAAATTTCTTCTCACCCAGTATGAACTGCTCAGGCAGCAAGTTATACCAAACATGGCTAACAACCTCACATGATACCACATCGCTCCAATAGGCCATAACTCGAACATGATATATAGAAACGACTCAGGATTGAACTATTCAGCTTACTCACCTAATATGAATTCTTCCCAAAATAGGAAATAAAACACAAGAAAATAAATACATATTAACCCTTCTCATCATCACACTGTTGCGGCGCGCAACCCGATCCAAATAACATACCCGTGGAGGCATGCCGCCCGATCCAAATAACATCACCGTGGCTGCGTGCCACCCCATCCAAATAACATAAAACTCACGTAAGGAAATATATACAGATCTGATTGCTCACTATTACCAATTACCGAACATCGATAACAAGCACGCCGAGTGCATAATACCACCCTGGGGAGACTGATAAAGCCGTATGCAACAAAACTCAAGCACAACTGAGGTGCGATATATATATGCACTCTGGATTTCAAGAGTTATCCTTCTCACATAACATCCCCACTACCGGGACAACAACACATAAGAAATCATCAAGCTGTTTCACAACTCGCACAGCAAAATCACAATAACACATGAATTCGACGAAGAAGGAACAACACCCGCTGTTCAAGTATCTTTCCATGACAAGAGCTCCACTGAAAGGAACATGCCTGGCTCGCACGGAGCCCATAATCATAAACAAATCCATCCACAAACATCGAGCAACATTGCTCGCACCAAACTTAGCTATTAGCTTTTACATGGGTCCACATTAACCCTCCCACTTCTCATAATACACGAGAACAACCATCATTACCGGGACTAACACCCCCAAAATCCATAATCAATTGAACTGAACGCCCTCCAGGCATAAATTATCAATTAAGCAATATTGCATTTCTTCATACACGGTCCAAATCTCAATTCCATCAAGTGACTGCATGTCACACTTTTTACCATCCTTTCGCAGTCATGCTTCCGCGACCTCCCACATAAGGCTACCAGTCTGCACATCCATGACACCGACCATGTTAAGGCCGCAAAGCCATCAATAACCCATGACCAAGGTATTGAGCCCATTTAACCGAATATCATTCTCAGGCGAGACTGAAGATAATACCAGCTTATACTGAACTTCCGAATCACTCTGTCTTGCTCTTCCGAGCATCATGACATCCTCAAAAACATCGGGCCTGAATCTCGATTCTAACTCCTACTTACATACTGCTTCCAGCACTTAATATACCAACATGAGGTAGCACAAAAATCCCATCATTGCTTTCCAACCACCAATAGGGTGAACAATTCATCATATAGAAACTTTTACTTGACTCAATTCAAGTGTACCATCTCAATACACAGGTGAATTCTGCAAAGCCTCGATTCTCGATCATATTATAGCCTGAAATCTCTAATCGCCGCATTCTTTAACTTTTGAACTCATTGCGACCGCTATTGAGAATCACCCACTCTGACTGGCCCCAAATACAATCACTCTAAGGCCCTCCTGGCACGGGATAACCTTTTGCAATGAACCACGTGACTGAGTCACTATCCTTAAAACTCGCCCATGCCTTAAGCAAAATTTGAATTTTCCAAAGCCTAACCCTGACCTGACATGACCAAACTTTTGCACATATCCGTCAAGTCCCACGCACAATTACCATTTTACTCCTCCTTCCTTAGTTGAAATCACTTGCATACACACCGACAATTTGCAACCCTATGAGAAGACAACCTTATAGCCCTACTGCAGATGGTGGGACTCCCCCACTTAGACTGAAGCTACTCCTAGCACCACCCTAGACCCTGCTGAGATCCTTCCTCCTCTGATAACACGATATTGCTCAATCAATCCGTCAAATTCTTCCAAATTCTCTTGCTAGCACTCCTTAAATACTCGAATTTTCAAGCATCATTCACACATTCTATCTCCTACCAACTAGCCACTAGGACCCCTCACCGAACCTGCCAATCCCGCCATTGCTAACCTATCCCCAGAAAACAACCCACCCGAAGAAATCACCTGTTGACACCTCCCAGCGACGCTGAAATGCACGCTCTTTGCGACCTCAATACCCCATCCTACGCCCTGATTCAATCCAGGATCATTCCTTGCCAACCGCATTCCTCAATACTTCCTCTCAATACACTGACCCCATGCAACCGAAGAAACCATAGCACCGACAAACCTGACACATTCCATTCGATCAATGACAATGACTACACGTCACATGTGCACACCCCNGCTAACCTATCCCCAGAAAACAACCCACTCGAAGAAATCACCTGCTGACACCTCCCAGCGACGCTGAAATGCACGCTCTTTGCGACCTCAATACCCCATCCTACACCCTGATTCATTCCAGGATCATTCCTTGCCAACCGCATTCCTCAATACTTCCTCTCAATACACTGAGCCCATGCAACCGAAGAAACCATAGCACCGACAAACCTGACACATTCCATTCGATCAATGACAATGACTACACGTCACAGGTGCACACCCCATCTCGATTGAAGACACCATGTCTTACTACTTTAGCAACTTAAACTAAACCATCCAGAATCCAAATGCCTTCCCTCTGCCTGAACAAAAGCACTGAAATCTCTAAATCATAGCCAGATAAGATCTCCCTTCAACCATTCATCTTCCCTAACACACGAGAAACCGTTCTATTACCATATCAACACCGCGCGACGATCAATTGCAACTATCATCACTACCTAAGCACGGTCGTAAGGTTTCCATAAACACAACTATTGAGATGAAATGACATACTATCCTTTCACAGGGCCACAACAACAACCACGACCATCTACACATAGAAGCATCTCGAATTTCATTTGTAGAACCATTCCCATTCCTCAAATTTCCGATTCATAGCAAGCGCTTCGCGATGCGTAAGATTGAGTAGGAATGAACATAGGCATGAGCCTCAAAAGAAAACAACTCGCACGATGAAGAATAAAGAAGGGAAATACTCCTAACAACCCTGTAGCCTCTCGAAGCTAAGTACAGACGTCTCCGTACCGATCCGCAAGACTCTACTGGGTTTGCCCGTGACTCGTGAGATTACGTGAACCTAAAGCTCTGATAGTACATTGTCACGACCAAATTTCCCACACCGGTCGTGATGGCGCCCAACAACAGGGTTAGGCAAGCCAACATAAATTCCAGTAAGTGTTACCCTTCCCATGTGATTAATTAATCCAACTTTTACCAGTTTTAAACATTTATTTACATGATATTAGCCGGTGACATAAAAATAAGACATCTGATACGTGAGTCAAAAGATAAGCATATGTATGAAAATGCCGCCCAAAATCCCAAAATGTACGCACGTGTGTGCCAGAAACTAGTGTCACGAGAGTCGTGGGCAACTATCAGAATTCACCAGAATACATAAATATATACAACCCCATAGTCTGAATGAAATAGATGGGAAAAATACAAAAGGAAACTCCAGGGTGCTGCCAGGGATCGCCAGGGAGAGCAACTCACTGTGAAGTATAACCAACCCTGATCAGTACCTAGCACCGGACTGATAATAAGACGTACCAACCACCGGACCTATACAGTCAAGTACAAAAGAAAAGAAAGTGTAGCATGAGTACATTCATAAATATGTACCCAGTGAGTATCCCACCTAATCTCGAAGAAGTAGTGACGAGAAGTCGACTCGATACTCACTAAGGTCCAACAGTAATAAAGTAAGCAAGATGTAAGAAAAACAGTAGGCATGTAAGAAAAATAACCAAGTACATCGATATTAGACATCAAATAACAATCCAAAAATCCACCAGGATTGGTAACCATCATGGCGTACGGCCCGATCCCTTCCTGTAATCCTTGTCGTGGCGTATGGCCCGATCCCATCCTGTAACCTTTGATCCCGCAAGGCGTACGGCCCGCTCCCATAATATATACTCTCTCATCATTGTGCCGTGGCGTACGACCCGATCCCATAATATAATCAATCATCACTCTGCCGTGGCGTACGGTCCGATCCCATAATATAATCAATCGTCACTCTACCGTGACGTACGACCCAATCCCATCCTATGGTCACTCTTATCACACTCAAATCAAGCCATGTATCTACACGTTCAAAGGCAACAATAACAATCACACAAGAATACATGTCATATTTAGGCTACAATAGCGAAAAACAATGAACATGATGTGTCCTAACTACCTGGACGAAGCAGTAATAGCCACTACGTACGGACTCTCGTCACTTGGAGCGTTCGTAGCCCCCATACAAGATCACATAGCAATCAGGGTTACCTAGAGGGACAATTTCCCTGTTACGAGGTTAGAAAGGAGACTCACCTCGATAAAAGCACTCCTCGGACCAAGGACCAGATCAAAAGATGCGCTCGAACCCCGAAACTACTCCTGACGGCTCACAACTAGCCAAACATGATGTAACCGAATCAATTTAAGGTTCAAGAAAAAGAATTATCAAGAATTCCTAAAAATTTAACATTTTTGACGATTCTTGAAATTTCGACCCCGGTCCCACGCATTCGGATTTCGAAAATTCTAGGAGGAATAGATTACCCGAAGCCTAAGGAGCGAAATTATATAATTTACTCTAATGTTCATGCCCAATTCCTGGCTAAAAATCCAATTTACCAAATTTCTAGGTTTCCTTCAAAATACTATTTTTTCCACAATTTTTCATGTTTATTCTCATGTATAAACCTTGAATTAACTTGGAAATGAGAAGGAACCACTTACCTCTTGATTCTTGATGAAAATCACCCATTGAAATACTCCAAAATCTCCCAAACCAAGTGAAGAAATGAAGTAAAATGAGCTAAAACCCGCTAAAATATCATTCTGCCCAGGTATTTACTCATCACGATCGCGGAAAATGCTTCGCTATCACAGTGAACAATTTTTCCAGCCCAAAATTTGGTCTTCGCGATCGCGGAAAGAGCTTTGCGATCGCGGAGAACAATTGCCCAGCCACCCGGACAGCCTTCAGTAGAATTGCCATAACTTTTTCCAAACAACCCCAAATGACAAATGGTTAAATGTTCTGAAAACTAGACTCAAGGATATACAACTTTAATGCGTTATGCATCTCCCAATTCTTTATAGATTTCTCGATATAATCTGGCAAAGCCATCCCATGTGCAATACAACTTTCTTCTTCATCTTCCAGGACATCCTGTAGTATAATAGTCATATCTCGTTGTATACAAATCCAAACCATGAATGGTTTACCTTTATAGATACTAGATACAATGGGCTACAACTTTTATTTTTATAACATATCAAAACACCTTATAGATTGTGAGATATGAGCCTCCAAAGTCAAGTCAGTGCAGCAAAATATTTACTCTACGCGATCGCGAAAGGCTTTCCGTGATCGCGATTCACTGGCCCGCTTCTCAAATTTTACTCATTGCGATCGCGAACAATTCCCCGCGATCGCGTAGAACACTGCTGTAGCTAAAAACCAGCAGTTATAAATGGCCTAGAAATGGTCTGAAACCATCCCGAAACTCACCCGAGACCCTCGGGACCCCGCCTGAACGTACCAACAAGTTTGGAAACATAACACGGACTTAGTCGAGGCCTCAAATCACATAAATAACGCTGAAAAATACGAATCGCGCAAGAATTCAACTTTACGAACTTTGAAATTTCTAACTTTCACATCCGATGCTGAAACCTATAAAATAACGTCCGATTGACCCCAATTTTTCACACAAGTCATATTTGACATTACGGACCTCCTCAAACTTTCGGAATTAGAATCCGACCCCGATATCAAAAAATCAAACTCTCGGTCAAACTTCTCAAAAACCTTCAAATTTTTATCTTTAGCCAAATGAGCTCCGGACATCCGAATTCACTTCCGATCGCGCTCCCCACTCCAGAATCACCATACGAAGCTATTACCATACTGGGAATCCCAAACGGACATCAATATCATTGAAATGCGCTTCAAGCCAAACTTACAAAATTTCTTAAAAAATGATGACTTCCACAATATACACAGAAACGCTCTCGGGTTATCCAAATCCCAATCGGGAAATACGCCCAAGCCCGAAATCATCATACGAACCTATTGGAATCTTCGGATCCTAATTCCGAGGTCGCTTACTCAAAATTCCAGTCTTACTCAATTTCTTCAACTTAAGGCTTCTGAAATGAGAATTTTCCTTTCAATTTAACTTCGAACCTCCTGAATTTCAACTCTGACCATACACACAAGTCACAATACCCGAAATGAAGTTGTTCATGACTCCCAACTGTTGAACTACGCGCTGGATCTCAAAATGACTAGTCGGGTTGTTACATCTAGTTTGAACACGAAGAGGCATTTTAGCAAAAATCAGAGAAATCATTAAGGAAAATAGCAAAATAACTCAGGATATACTTAGATCTATTACAGGTTTATGAAGTCAAGAGTTAAAAAATAAGGTTTCGGAGACAGATAACCCATAGATAAGAGAATCTTCTTAGAAAATATAGAGTTGTAACGAAACAAGGCGATATTCTAATTCACAGACGAAAGTGGCCTGAGAAAGGATAGCGAACATAGACTCAAACCAGAGCTGGTCGGAATCCTTTGAAACCCTTTCAAGGATTTATAAAATCGAAGAGCCACGGAGCGTAGAAGGCTAGGACTGGCCGGAGAATGCATAGAAACATC